>CM040191.1:28120265-28140265 GCA_022606455.1 Callitettix versicolor
ACACACACACACACACACACACACACACACACACACACACACACACACACACACATACACACACACACACACACACACACACACACACACACATATACACATACATACACATACACACACACACACACACACACACACACACACTACATACACACATACACACACATATACATATATACACACACACACACACACACACACAATATGTGTGTGTGTGTGTGTGTGTGTGTGTGTGAAAAAAATATTTGTGATATAAACATGAAATATTTCTGTCTGGTTTTAGTTATGCGGGTGCAGTCTGGCGGACAACACAATAATTGTAAGGCCAACACGTGTGGCCAATTCTGGTTAAAAGCCATAAAACATGGACAAGCTACGGCGACTATAAATCATTTTATGTTTATTGCCTGCCCACATGTACCTAGCGCTAGCATTAATAATAAAGTGAGACGGAATAAAGTACGATTTTAAATAATAATATAACATTTCCGTGTCAGTGAATTCATAACAATTTGTAACCAGATTTAAGCGTTTAAAAATGTACTTGTAACATAAAATAACTGAAGTTACAGGTGACCTAAATAATATGTTACTGCAAAAGGGTTTAGAAGAGTTTTTACTGCGATTTATGACGTAAATAAAAACAATTGGTATGATATTACTCATGCAAACAATACTGAATTTATTGGATGTTTTTGTAACGTTGGTATAAACTATAAGAATTTTGTAATTAGAATTTTAAAATAAATAATAATTTAATTTCTAATAATACAATTTTTCCTTTAGTTTCTTAAAAATCTGATTTCTGCATCGTAATCAGCAACGAACAGTCAGAACCTATATATTCTACTTGAATATGTAATACAAGTAGAAGAAATTGGGGCTGTACCTAATCACATGGAACTCACAAGCAGTGATTTGCAGAAGACTCAGAAAGTTATGTGGGCACCCTGCCTATCCCGCAATAGAAGAAGTGAGTTTGAATATTACACTTCTGTAAATGTAACGGCTAACTTTAAATTAGATGTTGGTAGATTGTAGAAACGTCTATCGAGAGCTACAAAGCGCAAACTTAGAATAGGAAACATGTTAGAATACTTTTATTAATTAAATTTAAAAACAATAGAGAGCAATAAGGATACTGAACAGCATCACATGGCATCAACAGATATCGAATATTAATAAACATAAGACTATATAATACAGTTGTAAAAATTATACTGTCAGGTTATGAGAGCGAAGTACGGTCACTGGAACAAAATCATAAAAATGTCTTGAAGCTACAGAAATGGACGAAAATCTAATTTCCAAACAGATTGAAACCACGTAGTCGCGAAAAAAATGGAAGGTCAAGACTTAGTTGAAGAGAAGGACTTGAGATAGAGCGAATTGGATCAAGATCTAAAGAACGATAGAGGAAAATGGAAGCTAGGAATTCTTAGATGTCAGAGAACGTTTAAACCCAGAAGGAAGAAGAAGAAGAAACATTTCAATGATCAAACCTTGGTTGTGAGAAACATAACTCTGATAGCGCTGCCATGATAGAGATGACGGAAAACTGAAGTATAAAACTGGAAGGTCAGTAAACTTTTGGTGGTCATTTAAGTACAGTTGGACCTTGTTTATGCAGACGGCAACTCAGAAAAACTATTGAACTCATTACGAGACACTGGAGTTTAAAAGTGTGTTAATAGGGTAAAGAAATATTCTCATAGATAAATGAGAATCTGCAGTTCATATAATTTACAAGGTTCTAGCCAATATTGAAACAATGGTTGTTTGTTTTCCAAACCTAAGGATCTTCTCATGAAAAAGCTAGTCAGCTGACTTCTCAAAAAACGTGTTTGAGGTTTTTGATAGATCGGTGTTGCACTATCGTGCAATAAAGGTGTTGCACGATAGATCGTGATGCCAGGGAACAACAAATCCCGTAACTTCTAACATTCAATCTACCAGGTGGTAGATATTTGTAATAACCTGCATTATTGACATTTAAAATTATTTTGATACATTTAAAGTACAGAATTAGACTAAGCAGTGGCGGCCGACAGATTCATTTTTAATTATTTTCAATGAAATGTGAACATTTAAAAAACTATTACATGCAGTTTTGTCACTGATTATTAAAGGGAAATTAGATTTGCAAAGAAATTGAAAATAAAAATGTTGCATTTTTTATGATTTGAAATTGCCACCATTTGAAATTTTTTGAAGTGCTTTGCCAAAAATCTATTTTTTGTTTAAGTTTATATCAGAATGGATGGAAACACTAAACGGTAACATACAATTTTCAAATATTTCTACAAAAATAATCTAGAAGATTAGCGCTCATTTTAAGTCCCGAGATTGGGTATTACCATGATGGCGGCTCTAATAGCTCCTTTACAAATATAAATTCACTATGTTGAGAACCACCTAAATGAAGTAATTACATTTGATGTACGTTTAAAAACATTAGTTGTTATGTAATATTTAATTCATTTTTAAAGCAAAAAATCTTAAATATCAGTCAACTTTATAATAATATTAATACTAGTCTGCTGAAGATGACTGGTTTGTCGTCAAAATACCTTAAAAAAGGTTTTTTGCTGGAAATATTTGTGAATTTACTTTGGTTTTAAGGTTATAATCTTCTACTCTCTTGAAAAATGTCCATCATCTAACATCTGCAAACATATTACTTCCCAAACAAATTTGCATGTTGTCCTTTATGTATTTTTGTGTTGTAAATTTCCCAGTGCTCGGCATGCAATACATGCAATACAGCTATTAGTGTTCGTAACCATTGGAGACATGCCGAACTTAGATCCTGAACTGTAGCAATACATTGACATATTTTTAATGGCATTCTGATATATTACACCCGTACAGGGTGTGACAAAATTCCAGTAGACGTGTTTTTGCAACGTCCTATTTGGAGATAATTTTTGTAGCTGTTTATGATAGAATTTCTTTCATAGTGATTTTCTCTTGGAAAATAAAGTGTTATATCGGTAATCATGGTAATACTCAGACCCGAGAACTTGTAATGAGTTTTAATCCTGACCTCTAAATCACTTTCTAAGAATATATAATTACACATTATATAAGGGTGTGTTCTCACGTTAGCAATTTCCTTCCGTTTTCATTAAAACTTGATAAAAAAACCTATTTCCATAACGTCTTCATAACGGCCATTCTTGGAACAAGTTCGTTTCCGAACAAAAAATTATAAATTTGTTGTACCTTTTTTAATAATCCTATTTCACCATCGTAATTTTACCTAAAATTTTAAAATTCGTAAACAATTATTGTATGTCGACGCCAAAGTTAATTGGTACTTTAAATATAACTTTAACTGTTAATACTCTACTTTATACAAATTTTGACGATGATTACAATAGTAAAAACAAATTTACAAAATGTCGTGGATAAGTAAGTTATGATTTTTATCGTTATTTTGAGGCGGTTGAACGGATTTTATTGTGTACGAAATCGTCCATGTATTATCAAAATCAATGATCGATAATAACAATCGATAAAAAACACACACACACTAATCCTGCTGGAGTGCAGCACTTTATTGGCCAGATACAATACGTTTCCACATTACCAACACGTTTCCACATTTGCACCCCTTCCTATATATATATATATATATATATATATATATATATATATATATATATATATATATATAATATGGAACGTCGAATATCAAGTAAGAGTTGACTCTGCCTAGATAATGTCGACTCTTACTGATCGTTTCAGTAAAAGTTGATTAAAAAGAAAAGTGTTGAATTTTGATCAACATTTACTAGTCAGAGTTGACTGTACCTAGGGAAAGTATACCGTCAGTGTCATGATGTAGTAAAAGTTGACTTTTAGCGAGAAAACTGTCTGCTACCTAATAAAAACAAATAAAAAAGTAAAACCTTTGCTAAAACATAAAAAGATATAAATGTTTATAAATAACTAATAAAAATTCAAAACCTTTATAACAAATAAAGAGTAATGGCAAGGTGGGGAGAATCAAAATTAAGGTTTGGCGCGCGCGCGGTTACATATGCAGAGCAGAATCTGATTTTACGATTAAACTTTTACTAAATCACAGCAGGCATAGTTAATTCTTCCTAGGAAGGGTTGATCTGCTTACTTTCAATCAACTGCTACTGATACTTTTAGGAAGGTCGTCGACTTTACCTAGACAGAGTGACCTCTTTTTAACATTCGACTTTCCCTGTAATATATATATATATATATATATATATATATATATATACCAGCTTTTTTTCAAGTTAACTTCCATTAGAAAATAAACTATTGCAGCTGTTGAAATAAGCGTCAATCTTGAACTTTGGAATATAGTGTCAGTTCATACAAGCAAAATATAACAATGCTTATTTTATTTTATCACATCTGATTTTTAAAATTATGAACAGCTACAACAGTATTTTTTTCAATGGAAATCAACTGAAAAATCTAGCACACTTCCTTCGAACAGAGTGTTCCAAAAGTGATGCACCTATTATATGTAAATAAAAAGAAAATCATTATATGAGTTAGTAAAAAAACTGTTGAAATTGGGCACCATCATGCGATTCACTTATTTGAATAAAATGCTGCGTGTTCTTAAACACCAGTTTCTTTATTGAGAAATTATAGCAACACGTGTTCGATACTTTCTTTAAAGTCGAGGTGTGAAGATCAGTTATGTAAGCGGCATCCTAAATGTGCTATATCAATAAGAAAAAGTCAGGTGGCGATGAATCTATGGTTCGAGAAGGTCAAAGCACTTTGAAATCACTTGTCAATGAAAACATTTTCCAAGAAAGTCATTGTGTTGTTGGCTATATAAGATGTAACGCTGTCCTTATGAACTACGTGTACTACAGTTAGTCTGCAGGGATGGTATTCACATTTTGTTCAATCTAAATGTAACGTTAACTCTTTTTGCGTAATGAAAAATGTTATGAAGATCCGACTTCGTAAAATTGCAGACCAAACACCTAATTTTTTTGAATTCAGAGGCTGCTCGAGCAGCTGATGTGGATTTTTCGTAGCCAAAATACGATATTTCTGTGAATTCACGTATCCATTCGTCAGACCAAAAGCAATCATTTAGCTCTTCTCAATAAGCCGTTACATGAACGCCTGAAAATGTGCATCGTTTTCAGGTAACAAAAATTATTTGAAAAAAGCATGAGTTCTCTAATATAGACACATTTTTAAACACTTGCATAATTTGTGGAAGGAACATATTAAAAAGAAAAAAACAGAATTAAATATCAAATTAGGAAAAATGTATTGGCTGCTGGGGAGAAATTTTCAGTTATCAATTCATAACAAATTGTTGTTATATCGGCAGGTGCTGAAACCGGTTTGGACATATGGGATTCAACTTTGGGGATGTGCAAAGAAGACCAATATTAATATAATACATACATTCCAGAATAAAGTACTTCGTTGCATAGTTAATGCTCCGTGGTATGTGAGGAGTGGTAACCTGCACAAAGATCTCTGGGTGGAACTAGTCAACGAAGAAGTGAAGAAGTACGCAGTTAGGCATAGACAACGCATCTCTAGACATTTACATCGTGATATGTGCACTTTCTGGACACTGGTACGGGAGGTAGACGACTGCGCAGAACAAAGTCACTGGACTTACTCGTAATTGTTAATTGAGAGTAACCAATGGGTTATATCTCTAAAATTGTTTTTCATAATAAAACTAAACTACTAAATGAGTAAATCCTCAGTTGTAATGTATATAATAAATAAAAAGAACTTGCATAATGCCGTGTAGTTACTTCCAACATTTAGGCCAGATTGACTAGATATGTATCGTACATTTTTTTAAATTGAAATATATGCAATGTCATCCAATTTTTCTGGTGTTAGCATTTTAGCTTGACCACTCTTTAGTGCATTTACCACATTACCTGTCTTCTTAAAACTTGTACAACCGCGTAATGGTAGACTTGTTCAACAGCAGTTGAATCCATATTGCACTTTTTATACCGTCGTATTCAGTTGTGTGTGTCGCCTAATGGAGCCCACTGCCAAGAGCTTTTGTAACTAACTCATTGATAAAGGAACTTTATTATATCCCCCATAAGGTTAGGTTAATCTGTAAAAACACTATAATACCAGCTGTTAATATTCTCCTTAGTAATTGTGAAATTTGGATATGTTTAGTTGAAATGTATTCGGGGTAAAACAAACGCAACCGAACGTTTCTTAAATTTAGAAAAAGGTTTAAAAGTTAAACTTCAGTCCAATTGTCACTTTATTATTGTACGATAAATGTTGCCAGTGCAGTTTTTGACAGTCTTTATAGATTGTACGACCTGAATTACATCCATTCATATCTCAAACGTATATTGTAATAAACAGCCACCAAGTCGGACGTCAGACTTTACAATAAAAATGTGAAGCGTTGTGGATTCAGTGATCATATAATATCAATTTAATTAAAACACAAATTGTTAATATCTATTGAAAATGTATAGAAATATTTTAAGGTTTGTTATTAAAGTATTCACTATCCTATAAACAATACTTTTAGTTACAAACTGATCCTTAATTTGTTTAATTATTATACAACACAAAAAATAATGAATTATTCACCTCGGGATGGTTCTTTGATACTGCAAATGGGAAATAAGAAAGTTATTATTATTATTCAATCAAATTAACTTATTACAAAAGAAGAAGGTTATTTACAGAGATGATTAGGTCTATTGGGTATCTTTAATGATTCGACGTTAGAATGAATGGTAGAGAGATGTTTGTCCAGATGTCAGCAATCTATATTCTGAAGACAAGTTGATCCATGAGTCGACTTTGAAAAATAATTTGTTATATTTTATGACGATTACAAACTTTAGTACCGCAGTAACACTGAATTCGACGAATGCTTTGTGTAAATTTACAAATACTTTAAAAGAACTCTTAGTTATATTTGAATAATTAATATAAAAACGACAACAATTAACACATACTGTACTGTAACAATAATATTAGGCAGTTTTCACTTAATAATTTTATAATAAAAACAAACTTGCTTGATCATACTGATCTGTGACTACAACGTATAAAGAAAGGTTGGCCGTGAAGCGATGTAGACTATCTGTTGAACCTCATCCTTAGTTTTTATCTATCTACATAATTTGGAAAGCGTGGACAGTGTCTAAGCCACAATAATAAAGATTAAAATTTCTTTAAATTTAAATTTCTTTTACCTTTAAGTTACTGCAACAATTGGTATTTTTATGTCTTTACTACGTGATTTTTCGCACAGAGTCATGCCTCACTTAAAATGGATTATATTTTTTTCTTTTGTTAAAGTAACGGCATCCAGCAGTAAATTTTTATTACAGTTTGCGGCTTTTACTTCCCATTATTTATTGAGAATTTTTTTCAGAATTTTAAATTTCTAACAAATAAACTATATAGTTACATGCAAGTCGTGTTACAGTATATCACACGATTTTAAAGTTATAATTTCAAATTGATTGAATCCCGTTACCCGCAGCCTCTGTTATTATTACTTTTGTGATTGCTTCCCATTACAAAATTGAAAATGGATTTCACCCCTGCTGTAACACATGGAATACTTTATATCTGGGTCATACAAATTACATCACTACTGTACAATAATAGTGCTGTGTTGTGCCAACAGTCAATTTGTTATCTCTAAGCTAATTTAAAGTACACAGAGGTGCACACGTTCGTACACGTTGGTAAATACAGTACGTTTCCAACCGTAAGGAATACAATTACTAATTAATGACGGAATGCAGTATATTCTCAGTAGTATTTTTTTAATCACGTATTTGTTTATACTCGACATTTCTAGAATGTGTCAACTAATTAGTTTTCCTTACGTACTAACTAAAATGATAATAATCGAGGCACGCGTCTGTTTCGCTGACGTAATGTTAACAAATTTCCTACGTATTTGTTGTGTAAATTTTTATTACATACGTATTGAAAATATGATTTCTTATCATAATTAGCATTAAAACCACTTTCAAATTACATACATTGAAAATATGGAATAGACTGTAAATGCCGCTAAAATACTATGGTGAAATCAGATTTTTTAAAAAGTGTAGAAAAAATACAAATATTACGAGGGTTGATCAAATATAAACGAGACTGACTTTCTAAAAACTTTTCCGTTGGACATTGAACTCTAAAGGGTGGGGTTGCAGGTAGCCTGGGAGGTTTGGGACGGGCGTAGACGGGCAACATTTCCGTTCGGACCCTTCAGTATAAAAATATACAATGAGTGAGAGTGAAGTGCACGTTTCCGTGGAGCAGAGAATTATTATTAAGTTTTTGGCCAAGGAGGGGGTCAATCCGACTGAAATCTTTCGTAGATTGACGGCTCAATACGGGGACAGGACCCTGTCAAGAGCTCGCGTTTTTGCTTGGCACAAGGAATTCGCCGAAGGACGGGAAGCAGTAGAAAACCTCAGCCATGATCGTCGCCCGACCACTTCCGTCACGGACGAAAACATTGATGCTGTTCCGAAGCTCCTGGACGAAGACAGACGTATATCGCTGCGATTTATTGCAGATGAACTCCAGTTGAGCTATGGTAGCGTTCAAAAAATCGTTACATCAAACCTGGAACTCAGCAAAGTATCTGCAAGGTGGATTCCACGAATTTTGACCGACGTTCACAAACGGAATCGTTTGGAGATTTGCCAGCGACTATTGACCCAATTTGAACGAGATGGTGAGGCATTATTAAACCGGATTGTCACCTGTGACGAAACATGGGTTCACCATTACACTCCCGAGTCGAAACAGGCAAGTATGGAGTGGCAGAAGAGGGGAGAGAGGCCAAATCACGATCGTCGGCCGGGAAGGTAATGGCCACTGTATTTTTCGACAATCAAGTATTCACGTCGATTTCCTCCATCAACGACGCACAATAAATGCACAATATTATTGCGATGTTTTAGAGGCCGCAAAACCGTCTTTTCGTAGGAAAAGGAAATCTAAACCGGCGAGAAACGTCATTCTTCTTCACGATAATGCCCGACCACATTCGGCGAACGCTACGAGGCTTAAACTCGATCAAATTGGCTGGGAACCAATGGAACATCCCCCATACAGTCCAGACTTATCACCCTGCGACTATCACCTGTTTGGGCCACTCAAAGAGGCGCTTGGAGGCCAGCGTTTCGAAGACGATTCTGCGGTGGAGACCTTCGTGCTCCAATGTCTCAATGAACGCCCGAGAACTTTTTACGAAGATGGAATTAAAAAACTTCCAATCCGGTGGGAAAAATGTGTTACTCGTGCGAGAGACTATGTAGAAAAATAAGTTGTATCAAGAATAATTTGTAAGTAAGCAATAAATTTTTTAAAAAAATCAGTCTCGTTTATATTTGATCAACCCTCGTATAAAATACGAAATGGCTGCCATTTTGAAACTGGTGGACGGGTCTTGCTGGGTAACACATTTGTCCAAGGTACTACCGAAAACGATTTTTATTAAAAGTTTAACCAAATCGGATTAGAATTGTGAACGTCAGAACTTCGTTCCTTTTACTGATCCGTGGATAGAGAATTTTATTCTATAGACAGGTAACTTGATATTATATGTTAATTACAAGGCTGGCAATCTCGTTATAAATATTTATATTAGTTAAACATCATTAAGTCCTAAAGTTAAAACTCTTACACCAAAATGTCAGCCTTATAAAGTGAAAAATTAATATGAAGAGTTAATATTAACTCTGTACATGGGACTGAATTTCCTTGATTCAGTTCGGTTGCCTATGCACTAAGCATTTATGAACCTGAATCACAAATGTTAATTTGCTAATCGTGATTACCAAGTAGTAAATCAATTTTTCATTTTTGTTCTAGGGTCAATATTTCCAGATTCTTAGTTTCTCTAAAAAACTTCGCTAAATCTTGTTACGGTAATTGATAATGTAGTAAACGGCTTCTTTTGAGTTTTCTGTTTTGTCTTTCAATGAAAACAAATTCTAATAGTGCATTTTCTAACGCAGATGTTAATTCTTAAAAGTTAATACTGGCAAACGTTAAGTACGTAGTCCATAGATAGACTAATACATAATTTAATTTTTTATCAAATCAAGAACTATGAAATAAGTTATTTAATCGTCCCAGTATTTATTCTGTTAAATAAATAATAAAGATGCACAACAGAACTTAATTAAAATTTATATTTAACAGCTCACTCTATATCAAAATAACGTATTTGAACGACAAAATTTGTCCTTCCGTTTTCCGTTCGGCGCTGCACATGTGTAAGTCATAAAAATAAAATGATTTATAGGTGTAATAAAAGGGCGCACGGTATCAAGCAGATACTGAAACATAATGTAATATGCAGCGCTAGCGGCGAGAACATAAAACAAATTATTCATGTTGTGTGTTTTATATTGTAACTTATGTACAGCCCAGCCTTATACTACATTTGTATATATACACAAGTACTGCAAAGGTTTTAGTATTATACGTTTGAGCACTATAATATTCAACACATGACCCACTAAGTCGTCTTATATAGTAGTGATAATAAGAACAAACACTATGCTAACTTGTTGCTGCAGATGTAAACTTATTCGCATGCTAAACGTTTCGTGTTATCATCGGTATTATTAAAAGGAAACAGTGATAATGCGTTACAATTAGGCCTAACAATGATGAATTCATTTTCCACAATGAATATTTATAGAACATAAATTTATTACTATAAATAAATTTATTTATTACTATAAATAAACACGACAAGCAGTTTGTTCACTAAAGTGATGAAAAAGAATTTTCAATATAACTTTTTCTGAGCTTGAATTTTTTGTAAATCGGATTTCACCATTTTAATGAGTATTAAAATGTGCCGGATGTAGCCCTCAGGGTGGGTCCTTCACCGCTTCTGT
Source organism: Callitettix versicolor (assembly GCA_022606455.1). Lineage (NCBI taxonomy): Eukaryota > Metazoa > Arthropoda > Insecta > Hemiptera > Cercopidae > Callitettix > Callitettix versicolor. The sequence goes on from CM040191.1 coordinate 28,131,176, forward strand.
CGGCTCTGGTGGTGAACGGCCTTTTGTAGGATCTCAAAGCAGCGTAGGCATATGTACAGAAATAAGTATTATTTTGCCGTACGAGTTGTGGCCATTAAATAACGAGACTGACGCTGCGGCGAAACAAGTGCGCATGCGTCAACCACCATTGACTGACAGCTGTTTAGTGTGAAGCTTTCTCTTCAGAATGCAGTTAGTTGTGTAACCAACACCGTTTAGTCATTACTTTAATTTCCGTTAGTGTTGTTATTTTGTTTTGCCGGAAAAATAGTTAGTGTAATAATAGAGCAACGAATTGTTATTAAATTTCACTTCAAACTTGGAAAAACCGCTACTGAAACTTATAATTTACTGAAAAAGTGTATGGCAGTGAAGGTTTATCGCGGGCACGTGTTTTTGATTTGTTTAAGCTTTTTAAAGATGGCCGATAGACGTTGAAGATGATTCGTGGCCAGGTCGCCCTTCAACGTCGAAAAAGGATGACAATGTAGAAAAAGTTGCAAATTTTAATCGGTCTGACCGTCGATTAAGTATTCGTGTAATTGGTGAAACTGTAGGCATTAATAAAGAATGTGTACGGCAAATTTTAAGTGACAATTTTAACATGCGAAAAGTGTGTGCCAAAATGGTGTCAAAAATTCTCACGTTAAAAAAACAAACAGCTCGCAAAAATGTGTGTACTGACATCTTGGATGCCATTGAAAATGACCCAAATTTATTGGAAAGGATAATAACATGTGATTAATCGTGGTTTCTTACGTATGATCCGGAAACAAAGCGCCAATCCATGCATTGGAAGACCCCAACTTCACCGAAAGCCAAAAAAGCAAGAATCGGCAAATCAAAATTTAAAGCAATGATGATTGTTTTTTTTCGATTCATGGGATTGTGTACCTTCACTGGGTTCCTGAAAGTCAAAAAATTAATCAATATTACTACCTTGAGGTACTTGGTAAACTACGTGAAAGAGTAAGGAAAAAAAGACCAGAAATGTGGAAGGACAAATCATGGGTTTTCCACCAAGACAATGCACCAGCTCATTCCGCGTTATCTGTCAAGAGGTTCCTGGCCACGTACAGCACCGCAGTGTTAGAACATCCACCTTACTCAGTAGACCTTGCACCATGTGACTTCTATCTGTTCTCTAAGGTGAAATCTGCATTAAAAGGGAAGAGATTTGAGTCCATGGAAGCTGTAAAAGTGAAAGCGGCAAGAGTCCTCAAGGAGTTGACAGAAGATGACTTCCAGCGCTGTTTCCAACAATGGAAAATTCGAATGGAGCGTTGTGGGGATAGAGAAGGGATATTGAAGGTGATAATAAGTAATTAAGTATAAAATTAAAATACATTTTTTTACGTCAGTCTCGTTATTTAATAGCCACACCTCGTATGGCTAGAAAGAACCACATTGGGTATTTTTTGATACGGTGAAATATCCTGAGTGTAATCCTGTATGGAAAAGTGAGTATCATGTCCATATGAATGGTTCACCACGCTATTTTAATCCTTAAATCGTCAATGATGGTGAGAAGGTGTCTTATTGGATACGAATGGGGACTAAAGCCGTTAGTTGCCATCTGGAAATACACGGCTATTTTCAGGCTTCAACTGACGTATGGTGGTCAAAAGCTACACAAGTTACAGCGGGCAACAAATTAGCAATCATGCAGCGGGTTGGAAGAATAATGATCACTGGTACTTTTAAATGCACTCTATAGCTGCTCTGTAGGTTTTGTTAAACTTACCGCCTCTGAATATAGTCGTAGTATCAGAAGCAAGACAGGCTGCCTACAGGCTTCATAACCATGGCGAGTAGAGGTGAAGAACTACGAGATCATCAAAAAATTTTTAAAGATTAGGTATTATACATGCTATCTGATAGCATGAGTACTGAATTTGTCTTCACTCGACCTTTCACAGTTCTTCTTCATTCACGACAGGACTGGAAAGACGGCAGGCGACCGATACATCCAGATCAGCTTGTCTGATACACAGACATTCACTGCGTGACCAGTAGTCTGGATATAGATGATACTGCGAAACCACGGGAACAACATTTGAAGTCATTCTAAGAAGGTTTTATGCAGTGTTCCAAGTCAAGATTTGCGCAACCTCGGCATATGTATATCGAGCATTAGAAGAAAGACTTATATGTCAATAAAGGCTCTCAACATTGCAAACATTTCAGCCAAATTGGTACGGGATTTTTTCTGCTACCTTTGTGTTCTGTCAAATGCTACTGATGAAACTGAGATGGATACCTGAGCATTGCGGGATTGAGAGAAATGAGAGAACAGACCTGATACAAAAAGAAAAGATGCTGCCTGCTTGGCTCGTGGGACCAGAACCTGCGTGCGGGATCAGCCGCGAAACTGCAAGAGGTGCAGTAAGAAAGTGGGATAGGGAAGAACACATCAAACGGAGACAATTCCCTGAGCAACCACTTAGAAAACATCTTCTCTCAGGATTAGACCTTGCTCTAATAAGGACACATGTTCAGTTCAACAGGAAGTCGTTAAGACAGGTCGTCACCGAACATAGACACATCCGGAGTCATCTACATAAGGTGGAAGTAACATTAATCTCGCCTGAGTATCGTCTGTGTGGGCAGAGGCTGAAAATTCAGTATCGATATAACTGAAGGGTAGCTCCGTAATTTTACAAAAAAATTATCTTACAACGTTTAAAAATGGCGGATATTATCAATATGGATGTGAACTTTCATAAGAACTGAAGTATTACTAAAATCTATATAGCAAATTTACATTTACCAGTAAAAGAAAATAATATTTCATTTTTTAAAATAATAATAAGTAAAAAATAATAGTTATTTTGTATAGATTACATGTTCTTTTTTCTGCAATAAAAGACTTAAACGTAACTAAGTTTTATGCCAATTTAGAGAATTTTAAGACCCATGATTATTGGAACTTTTTCACTGTTAATGATTGAATTGTTACTAATATGCATTATTCGTTCACATTTTTTAAAAACCTATGAATACAATACTTGTGCATATGCGAGCGCTTACGGGCGTGTGCGTGCATGCGAGCGTGCGTGTATGTGTTTTTTATACGTATTCTTTCACAGATTAAAAATGCAAATTATATTGAGGACCTATGTGCGTCCGTTCGACACAACTGTTCCAAGAGGAAATACTGTTTTGACGTTTCGTTAAAATTGTATCTAGCATCACTGGCACCACTTCTAAGATGCGAGATACGATTTTGTCGAAAAGTCGGAACAACGTTCCAGACAAAGTTGCATTGAACAGATGTAAACTGGTTTTCAATCTAATTCAAATATAACTAAACAAAATTTAACAACCCTAAAAGTAATCTATATCAGGACCGGGTTTTGAATTTAAGGTGCACGTTTGGATTTTATCACCTGTTGGATAAAAAAAAGGTTTTTCTTATTGAACCTCCAATAATTTATTTTAAATGCAATTGTTGTAATAATAACACGATTTGATAATTAATTCATGTATATAATACTCTAATGTTTTTACTCTTTACGCAAGCATGAAAATAGACTGACAGCTGTAAGATTTGTTAATGAATGTATTTCCGCCATCTTGTATTTGCTTGACTGCTCAGTCTCACAAGAGCAGAGTTGATGTTAGTATTCAATCTACTGCATACTAAACCACTGCTGGTGTTAATTTAGAATGTTTCAGATTTAAATGGCGTCTTAGCTGCAACTTCTGGCCTTGATTAAAATTTGTTTTCTGAGGCTTGCTTCGCGCGGAAGCACGGTTTAATGGAAATACTGACTGCCTGACGGTTATTATTCTTTCAGCACCTACAGGTGAATCGTATGGCGATAAAACGGAACAGATTTTAAAATCCTCTGCGAAATAAAGTACGTTATTGTAATCGCTGCAATTTACTTTGTTGGAAATCTTAAGTAATTGGGAATTTTTCTTATGTCAAAAACATTCTTGGAAAATGTTACAAAACTTAAGAAAGATTTATCGGTAATTTTGCACAAAAAATTATCATTTAAAACATTATTGTCGTTTTAGTGTTAAGGTCAGTTTACTTTGGTTTCGCAAATGCATAAACACAATATGGAATAATTTAACGGCTTGTAATTTATTTTCAGAATTTAAAATCTGTTTTCATCTTTAAAAAAAAATATTGTTTGTACTTTACTTTGCAAACCCGTGTTAATATCCATATTTCCTATATTATTTTAAAATGTTAAATATCGTTCCAATCGGTTATTTATTTATATAACCTTATATATTTAAATATTATAATATAATAACTTACAACCTCAACGTTGGGTGGTAATTTTTTTAGAAAATTCCATGTTCTGACGTCAGGTTTACAAGAAACCTCAATTGACAAGCGTTTGTACGTCGCTTTATAATAAATTGCATCAGCTTTATTAGGCCATGTTATTATAAAATATTTTTTTAACTTGTAATTATTTAAATGCTTTAAAAAATGTCTTAATATTTCCAAAAAATAGTGTTAAAAGCACAATTTAATCTCACCTACTTACAAACACAAGTATGCATATACAAACTGCATTTTTGTTAAGAAATTCAGATAAATTTGAGTTATTTATTTTTTGGATCTCGCTGTTTTGTGTTGTTTATTACGTTAGCCACATTTGTCTGAAATTTTACTAAGTTATAATTAAATAATTTACTTCTTCTAACTTCCATTTTGTCGTATTCTTGCTCTACCGAAAGGCTCAACTTTTTATAAACTAAAACTTTATTTCACACATACAATATCTTACACACAATGCTAAGAGTTTTCAAGCAAATATAGATCCGGTGACATTATACTGTTAATTTTTTCTTTGATTCACAAGTAGCCACTTCTTGATAACAGTTTAAGAAATATTAATAACAACGAAATCGCTCTGGCTTTATATGTAAAAACTATTAACCAATTACTGTACTTGAGAACTTGTTTGGTTATTTCCACTTTCAGGGTCGTGGTGACAAATGTAAATCCTCCGTCTTCTTCGGATGAGTGTTGGGAAAAGAGCAAATGCCATTCGCTTACTTTTTTTATGGATTCGTTTTCTCCGAAAAAGTCCATGGAAGCTAGCAAAAATAGATGTTGGAAGTTATCATAGCATGGCGGTAGAAAAGCAGCGATCCACAGAATCCTATTAATCGAATCCAATAGACCCCACAAACAATGAATTGCAGCAGACTTTAAGGACACTAGATAGGTCCTACTTAACCTGCAAAGGAAGAAGTATGAGATGAGGTCGAACATCTGAAATCAGTAAGGCTGTCTACACACGTTTATTTGTATCGCAAAATTACAGTCTAAGAAGAGTTAAAGCGGAAGCAAAGGATTTTAATTAAATCTGTAAGCAGAAATCAAACCTCCCAGGGATTAAATCTAGTAGGTTATAAGACACAAACTCTAATAGAGCTGAAGAGAAATATTCCAAGATTTGAGAGCTGTCAGCCAGGAACAATTTACCACGGAAAAACCGTGCGTAGGCTTTCCGGAACTGATAAGAAAACTACAAATGCCAAAAAGAGACAATGGGTATTTGATTGCAGGTCCAAATACCCAATTGGAGGTATTCGACCTCCAGAAGAATAAGCTAGTCAGGTGAGTGCTAAAACGCATTGAGGGAACTGGTTGTAAAACCAGTTTACGAAATTGGAATCCAAAAGACTCAGTTCCACAATAGATTTTTTTTTGGATCGCAGTTCCAGGGTAGCACATTACCACATTACCATGCCAACAACGTGTGAATAAATTCGTGTGAAATTCAGTTTTCAGTTTGCAGTGTAGCTTACAAGTAAACGTTGTTTGTAATTGTCACACTAAAAATGTAAACACAATAATAGCGGAATAACCTAAACATAATAAATGTACGACTAGTTTGAGATTTAGAAGTGATTCTTACTTGATTAAATAACTACTAAGCGGCACGCGCTGACGTGATGGAAGCGAATTGTCTAAAATATTTGCTTATTAGGTTTATTTGATTATTTTTGAGAAGTGATTTCACCGTCATAATCAGCATTTTAAACTTTCAAATTACATTAAAAATACAAAAATGAACCTTGACCTCCTTAAAATACATTTTATTAATACTTATCGGTATATTTTAAAAGTTATGTACATTTGATGCTGATTACGATGGTAAAAAGAGATTTTAAAAAATAATGTATGAAAAAATTTAATTGTTTGAGTTTAAAATTGTTGCTATGTTTAAACTGTTAAACAAATTTTGCAGCCTAACGAATTTGTGCAAAGTATTACTAAAATATATTTTTGTACCAAGCTGTATACACAGTATATGCCAAGTAAATACCTGCACAATATCTGTAAAGGAATGGTGTTTTCAATCCTTTTAAATTTAACACCCGCAAAGCTTTGTGCAAACCAAACTAATGTTAATCGTTGCACGAAGACATGCTCTCCGGTACAGATGTGAGTTGCGATTACTTCAAACAGCTGACGTTGTAACTCGCAAAGTTTGATTTTTATACAAATGGCAATTTGTACAATATATACAATGGATTTTTATATAAAGCAATTCTGACGTAATACACTCTGCAGTTATAGAGTGGATGTTTAGTATGTATTCCGAATGCTGTATGTTCTGACACCTCAAACCTATTCTGGCATCAAGGTCAGAAGTCTTCCTTTTTTTTTTTTTTTTTTTTTTTTTTTTCGTTTCACCCTCTTTGGGGTACGCTGAATCAATCATTTCTTGCGCGCTGTACTTTTCTTTGTTCCCAGTAGCTCTTCATTCTTTCCGATCTTCTCTTCCTCTCCTCTTCCGAAATGACAGGTTTAGGTCTTATTTTGGCTTTATCTTGGAATCTTATTCTTTCGTCTTTGGTAATTATCTTAGCAGTTTGGTCAAACAATGAATCTTCTGTAATTTTTAATTCTATTAGGTCTTTTTCAATTTCTTTAAACCAGTTCGGTTTTGTTTTACGATTATGGAAAAAATCGAACACCTGTTTCGTCAATCTATTGGAGTTCATTCTAAGAAGATGGCCGTAAAAATTTATTCTTCCTTTTGTTTTGCTATTAAAAATCTATCTCATTTTCACTTTTTCATTAAACGATATGTAAAAAACTATTTATACTGTAAAACCAAAATCGATCTTGAAATTGATAAATCGAGTTTAAAGTTTTGTTAATTGTTGTTGAATTTTGTTTCAGCCATGATTATTTGTGAAAAGTTAAAAAAAAACTTTTTCTCCAAAAACGAGTCCTCCTCGAGTTTATGTCCTTAAATACTCGAAACAAATGGTCCCTATTTCCGAATAATCTGATTCAAGGCAAATAAAAAACCTTAAAATTCAAAGGCTGTTATCAGATTTTCCGAAACTCTCAATCGTATGTGTAAATCTGAACACAAACAAAATAAACACTAACCACTTTCAGTTTTTGTTTATTCACTATAGAATTTCCAAATTATTTTTTTTCGAAAATTTGGTATTCTTAATTCAGTTATGTATTTTATTCGTAATCAATTTGAACAAAATCTATTAAATAAGTAAATGGGGTTAATTTTCAAATTTAATTTTTAATTGATTTTAGGGCAAGTTATTGTTTAGTGAGATATTATTTGTAAAGTTTAATTTAGCTTACTTGATCAAAAATTAAAGTTGGTACCATTTTGATATTATTTATACTTACATAAATTACATACATACATACACACACACACACACACACGCACGCATGCATATATATATATATATATATATATATATATATATATATATATATCTGCATGCTGTGTTTACGCGCGTGCGCACTCGCAACAGCTGATTAATATGCAATAGAACAGAAGCAAATTCTCATGCACAATGCACACTGCATCGAGGTCTCGCCAACTTTACTCCAAGCATGACGTAACTTTTACCTCAGTTACGCCAGATTACGTTTCTCCTTAAGGGTATGAAATCTGCCAGTTGGTATTGTAAAACTTTAACGTTTTCTTACTCTAATTAAAGTTTAACTCGCTGTTTGCTCTAATGCGGAGAACGTGTTGTTTGCCTTCTTGAAAACTTAATAAACATACCTTATGTTCCCTTCATACTAACATCACAGCTACGGCATCTAAAATTCAGTATGAGGAACGTCTAACTTGAATGATATTTTCATTTGTCAAAAAAATTTACGGTTTATTTAATTCATATCTTAAACACAGAATGTTCACAGTAATTCACAATGAACAAACTTAATTTTATAAAATTCAGGCAGGGGTTGGTAAAACCACTTTTATAATATTCTATTTACTGTTTATATTTCAACTAATATTAAAAGTACTGTAGCTACATTTATCGACGATACAACAATTATTTCTGTTTATAATGTTTTATCAGAATCATCACAGAACCTTCAACAGTCCCTTAATTAATACTTTGTGTGCATGATTGAAAGGTAGTAATCAAGCAATCGAAATTTACCATATAATATTTCCATCGAAATATGTTTATATTAGCCAAAACGTTTCCGGATCTAATGAAAATATACCGCAACTTATATCTGTAAAACGTAAAATTTGGAAATGCATTTCGATAAATGTTTAGCTTGGAAAATCCACGGAAGCACAAAGAGGATTGAAGCTAAACTTTTGTCACTTTTATTGGCTGTGTAGGCGTAAATTAGCAAATAAATATTTACTACAAATGGCTGTTTTACCAGTATGTCATTAAACCTATGACATTTAACCGTTTGATAATTCAACGAGCACAGAATAAGATCACTGCAGCAAATACAAATTGCCAAGTTTTACCTACGTTATCGTGCGTTACATGTCGACTTAAATTTAAATTTTGTAGATAATACAATAAAAACATTTGCTATGATTTATAAAAAAGACTTAAACATCATGTCAATGTTGCTCATCAAGTTCTTAATATGAATTACTCACAACGCCTTAAGCGAATAAACACTTTAGAGCTAACATAATGACGAAATTTATTGATTTAGGTTTCATTATTTGATATTTGTACGTATGTGTTTTATATATTACTTCAATCCCCTTTTTACTTCCGTGGATTTTCAAAGCTAAACGTTTAGCCAAATGCATTTATATATATATATATATATATATATATATATATATATAT
>CM040191.1:28145265-28200265 GCA_022606455.1 Callitettix versicolor
TTGATGGATCTCTGGGAAGGTGAAAGGATTTATATGTCAGTAAAATAATTTTACACTACATTTTTCACAAGTTCTGCATTTTACTGAAGTTTCTCATACCTTTTAGGTCGCCTAGTATAAGTGCCACATATTTTTCGAAGCTTTTTAAGAGTCACTCGTTACAGGTTCTACCGTACGATAATTTTGAAGAAGTGACACATCTGTCGGTAGTGATTTCGGAATACATCTTTAATGTGCTGTTTAATTAGGTCTAACGTCAAAGCTGTCAAAACATGTTGCGTGCTAAAACAGTACTGTAAATATTTAAATAAAAAATTATGTGTGTTCTATTTTATTTAGAAGAGAATAAAAAAATATCATCCATAGTCATCTTATTGTAATTCTCGACACATATATAAGTAATACACAGTTGTTTGATGTATTTTTCTTGTAGTTAGTTTCACGGGCTGATCTATTTATAAGTTAGAGTACAGGCATGATAAGGATTTAAACAATTATTTTGATTATGTAGTTTGTTAAGAGAAAGTTGTATCTTAAAATCCACTCTTTCGAAGTTTTAAATGACATGAACGTATATTAATCTGCTCGTTTTCCAAGGATATTAACTGGTCAGTATTAAGGAAAATGTTAAATCAGGTTTTCAATCCAACACGATAAAGCTTACGACAAAGTTTTCAGATTGATATTTGAATGCATCCAAACTGAATGCATCTGTCATTAGTGAGATTTTTTTCTAAATATTACTATTCAGTCTCTTACCTTACACAGATTGTTCAAAAAGTGATAAAAAAAGGGGGAAATAAGAAAGTTATTTTATTCTGTCAGTTAGTGACAAAACCTGTTAAATGTGGGCTTCATTATGCGATTTGTACAACTGGATAGAACGGTGCATGTTCTTAAACATACAGTGTTTGTTGAGAAATTAAAATGACACATCTTTCGAAACAGTGTACATGAACCACTGATAGAAAGTTGTACGCCTTACTTAAACTTATCTTAGTTGATCGTTATTTTAGAGATCATTTTCTATAAGTTCACCTTACCTAAATCCAGTCTCTGAAACTTGAATATTTTGAAGTTACATGTTTGCCTGAATGTTTTCCTTAATTTCTAGATGGTTTCAAAGAGAAAATTTTCAAAAAAAAAAATCAAAAGTTATCTTTTGACTAAATCAAAAGTAGTTTGATAAGAGGTGCGTGCTTCGCTCTCAATATTATTATTGAGTGTATTTCACCCCTAAATAACACTCAAGGGGTTAAAATTTACAAATACAAAAACACATTAATCATTTTAAAAATTATTAAATTAATTTAAATAATTAGTTTAAAAATAATTAAAAACTGTAAGAGTTGTTTACTAAAGGTCCTGAAATTAATGAATAAAACTTTGTAGGTGCAAAAAGGGGTTTTCCAAAATTCCACACCGTAGGCTTAAATTGGATTCAACTAAAACGTTTCGATTGTTGTTGAAGTTTTGATCTATGAATACTAGTACTTTTATATAATCAAACACAAGATAAAAATGTCATTGAACCGTATCATTTCTCTAATAAATGAACATGGTCTTGCACGGGGTTGACACGATTTTCACTGACATTAACAGGAAACAAATTATAAAACTGGCCTGTGACATTTATTTGAGCGTGACCGGAAGAGGTTCTAAACTACAGCAGTCGCCATTTTGAAAAGGAAAACTGATGTTGCTAAGAAACTGACTTGTACAAGCTATTACTGAAAGCATTGATTTCTAATGATTCTAAGGAAGGTGTTAACCATGACGGTTGCTACGGTACCTCATTTCCCAAGGTTATTTTAACAATACCAATATCCACCGCATCATTGTGTGTATGGTAAAAATACTATTCTATAATATCAGAGATAAGCTCTCGTTATGTTAAAAGAACAACTGATTTGTCATGATAAAACTATTTTACTACCACCCTCAGCAACACCGTCGAGTCTGTTGAAGCAACAGACCTCTGAAGACAGTTTGATAGATTCTCAAGTTTGAAATCCGTGTATTTTATGCAGACGTGACTGTACAGTGCGTGACTTGGGTACAAGCAGGGAATCGCACAAATAAAGCTCTGCTCAATGAGTTTTATCAAATACCCATTGGAAAACAGAGGCCTATAAATTACTTTTTACTTTCTTACAGGACGACCCTCGTTCAAAGTTATTGTTTGTTTATGGTAATTTTGAAATTCTAGAGGGAAAATGCAATTTCGTTTATAAATTATTTTACTCTACACGTGTTGAATATGTAGATTTGAAAAAATTAAAGAAACGATTTCCGTTATTAGTAGATCTTTAAATTTTTTTAACCAGTTACCAAATGAGTCTAAAATATTAATTTTCTACAAATTGTCTTATTTATGTTTATTGCAGGTATTTCAGTTTATGTAATATAAAGCGGTAGAGGAAAACGAGAGAAATAACTTGTCTGTACCAAAACCGGAATTTGGTATGTATGGTTAATAATACTGAAAATAAATTCCGATGTAATTTGAATTTAAAACATATAAGTAAATTAATACTTCATAAAAAGCATATACTTCATAAGTCGAACCAACGAAATATTACTTTCTTTAAAATTAATTATTAAATTGTAACCATAAAAATTATTATTAGAACTTTAACTTTTTTATTCACCAGTTCTTATGATTATTATATTTTAATAATATTTAAACTTATATTGGAACGTTTTTAAATACATTTTTTTACAGCTGACCATTACTAATATTTTTTATTAAAACTTCTATATGAGCCCTTTCTTTTTTTAGCCCTGTCTTTGAGTTTAATTAGTATAATTGTATAGGTTCCTCTTAAATGTAAAACGAAGATCTTTAAAATATTTCTTGCCTTCGACCAATTTCTACAACTTATCTTCTCTCAAAATATTATTTTCAAATTTTACCTTTCGGAATTATAAATACATGGTTTAAATTAAATGAAAAACCAAATTAAGACTAGAGTGTTGCCTTCATAAAAACACTTATTGGAAATTATAGAAGTTTATTAACGGTGCAAAACTTCCTTGTACCATTTCCAAAAAAATCAGTTTCGAATGCTTCAATAAACACAACCGGAAAATCTGTATACATTACTTACGTTTACAAAAACTGACCAATTAGTATTCAGTAACATTTCATAAAGAATAAGAGGAAATAATTTTGAATTTCTAAGTCTGTGTAAATCAGTAATTTTAGTCTCGTCATCTACACGCAGCGTAATGGCGGCCATTAGGGTAAAGGCCTTGTGATAAATTAGTTTTACTGAAGACATGTCGTAAATAATGATTTTATTCTCAGTTACGTTACCAAAGTACACTAACGGGACAGACAAATAGTGGCATTAAGTACTTTGTATTTTCCAAGTTATAATAACATCAAGAACTTTTGTATTTTTCAGGTAATAATAACTGAAAGTATTTTGTATTTCGCAGGTACTAATAACATCAAGAAAATTTATGTATCATTAATACTAATAACCGAAAGTACATTGTGTTTATTTGGCACTTAATATTTTGTATTTCGTAGGTACTAATACTAAAACGGGTAAAGTATTTTGTATTTCCCAGGTACTAATAACATCAAGTAAATTGTATTTCGTAGGTATTAATACCTTCAACTACTTTGCATTTCTTAGGTACTAATAAAATCAAGTACTTTGAAGTTCCTATGCACTTAATCACATTGAATTTATCAGTGAAACATTAGGATACCGGGGCTTTATTTAATCCCGTCGAATCCATCAGCGATGAGTCGTAGAAGACTAATGGACTGCTAGGCAGACCAACCTAACCTGCAATAGAGAAGGAACAAGCTCTGAGAAATTTACAGAAGTGGACCTGGGGAGTGAGAACTTGGGAAAGTAGTGAAATGGGTTGCACTCCATCCTGTGGGGTGCAATAGCGGTGAATCGCAGAAGACTGTGGCGATGCTGATGGACCTACCCAGTCTGCAATAAAAGAAGAGAGATATGAAAACAAACATCTCAAAATAAGTAAAACTGTATTGAAGAGCTGTCAATAGAGGGCGTTCAGTGAAACATGGTAGCAGAAAACCTAACAGGAATCAATCCACTGGTTAGCTTTCTCCTAAAAAAAACAAGATTGAGATTTGATAGAAGTATTCTAGAGCCTGAGGAAACTGATGGGAAACAGTACTCCATAGCTGAAGAGCTGTCAAGCAAGTGAAGAATATAGATTTGGAGGTGAAGTTGGCTAGGGCATTGTTCCAGGTGGCGAAGGTGATGGTCAGGCGAACAGTTTTAAATTAATATAAATAAATGGCTTAAGGTGAACGATTTTTAGATAAATAAATTGTCAATTTGTATTGAGTTATGTTATCACAGTTAAGGAAGGTCTAGTTGAGTTTATTTAGTTTGTTCATGTATTGTAAATCTACAGCAAGTATTTTATTTCATTCTACTGAGTGAATAATAATAAATTAGAATGCTATCTTGCTGGAAAAATTACAGATTATTTTGTTTTTAGTAAGGCGATGCATAGTTAACATTATACATCGGTGTTTCAATTTATGTTAAGGGAAATATAAATGAAAATTAAACACTATTGCTCTTACAAAGACTGTGTAAAATTAAAAACATTTACTTTGATCTTAAACCTATATCTTCAACCCTGCAGGGGAGTGCAACCTATTGAGTTGATTTAGACGTCCCAAGTCCACACCCAAGTCTAACACACACTTACACTTACCACACTACACTTACTACTTTAACACTTTACACTCAAACTTACATTTAGGGAGGTGATACTAGCCTCAATGTGCTTTTAGCCTTAAAATAACAAAAAAAAAAACTATCTGTTTAAAAATTCCTAAAATCGGCAATTTAAGAGACCCGATTGTTCAAAGTTAGTGATTTTACTAAACTTTTAATCATGCAAGTGGAATCACTCAGCAGTTTATACGATTTTTTTAAAGTGTTTAAAAACGAATTGCAACATTTACAGCATTAATGTATAACAAGTAAATTGCTGATGTACATATTGCTAAGGCATTGACTGAAATTGTACAAAAATCGTGACATTTTCTAAGTTTTCAAAAATAATTTATCTAAAATACAATTTTGTAGTGAAATAAACCCTCTGTCTTAAAATAAGGGGTTGTTTTTTTCGATTTACAATACGTTCAACCCATTAATTTTTTATTCCAAATTTTACTCTAATGTAAATACCTTCTCACGTGAAACAAAATCTGGTATTGTCTAATATGCTCTTTCTACAGCCCAAAAAACATGACTTGTGAAAATACTTCAGTGTGAGGAAGCTTGAGTAAGGTTACGCCCTTCATTCTGCTCAGCAGTATTCATTGTAGCCATCCGCTTTCGAAAGCATTTTTTAATATCATTAAAATAAAATAATCCGTGTAGACATAAAATGCCTAATAAATCCTATCTTGATAATTAAAAGTAACACGCATAAAATAAAAAGTAATTACTTTGCAGCCATTAATCCGTTGAAAATCCCTGCGGGGAACGAAAAAACATTTTTTTATATCGCCGTTTTTAAACAACCATGACACGCAGCTGTGTGGCTAACGTGATTGATTCAATTTTCAGAAAAATCAGTAATATCGAAATATTACTTTTAACTTATACATTTTTGAAGTTGAGATTCCTGAACTATAATCAGCATTAACATCTGCATACATTGTCATTTAAAACTTTTAAATTATACCTCTCAAAATGGATTTCATTAAAAACGGTCAAATGGACAAAAACTGTTCTCATTTTAAAAAACTGGATCTGGGTCTTACCATAATGGTATTTCTTCCAATGAAAATGCACTAAAAAAACATAAATAAGCCTAGTCAAGAGTATTTACTTTTTCTTCACACTTTGATAATTAATTGATAACTGTTTTGCTTAACGTATAAACACATTCAATTTAATGACCCTTCCACATTTACAAACGAAATAATAAACAATTATAGCTGTTGGAGAGCTTACCGGAAATGAAGATATAAATTGTAGAACAAAGAGTTTCCGGAAAGGGTGAAAACAATCCGGGTTCCGCATTGGGGAACTCGAAATGTAAATTCCGCCAGACAATGGACGCACTGGAGGGGCGCCAGATTTTTCAGGTAGCGTTGTTTATTTACGTGTCTACGTACTTAGACTTATGGTTTAGTGTTGTATTTATGTTACACTTTCTACTCCTAAAGTCTAGCAAGGATTAATGGAAACATTATACTAATATTAATTTATTTTATAAATTGTTTAATGTTAATATGTGTTGATTTTTTTTTTTTATTAGTAAATTTTTTATTGTTTTGACCAATAATAACTAAGTCTAAAACATAATTTTCCAACACATTTTCTTAACAATGGACATGCATTTACACATATTACAAAAGGTATGTTTCTACAGTTTGTTAGAATTTTTAAAATATTGATATTAATATTTCAAGGATTCTTAATACGTAAATAATAAGTATTATTTTGGCAACGTTTTTCTCTAAAATACCACTGTTGTACCGAAAAGGTAAGTATAAAATTTTATATTTGTTTAATGGTTGTTGAAAAGTGTTACGTTTTATTTAGTTGTTTCAAAAAAAAAACTTATTTTGTTACGTCTAAAAAATTTTTTCATGAATAATTTCAAGTCTTAAAATAATTTCAATGCATAATGTTTCCGGAAAGAAAATATATACCAAAAAATAGAGATATTTCAAATGACTTTCAACCCTGTGTGAAATGATTTCCAGATTAAAATAATTGAATCTTTTAAACCTTAAGTCACGTACTTGCTTGTATAAATGCTAATTCATATTTACAGAGACTATACTATGAATTGATAGTTTTTCTTTACATGACGGTGCGTACATTCCTAAGATATTATATAGAATTTCTATTATACGAGGGCTATTCAGAAAGTAGATTACGTTTTTGGATAAAAAAAAAACTAAGTACAGGAAAAAAATTTTATTATATACATTTGAAAGAGGAACTAAAATACTATTTTTCGACATAATCGCCAAACAAATTTAGACATTTGTCATATCGGTGAACTAGCTTTGAAATTCCCGTGTCGTAGAATTCCGCCGCCTGTGACGCCAGCCAGTCAGTCACGCCCGCGCGGAGATCTTACGACAAAGATGGTGAATCATTTCTTGATCGCATCGTAGCGGGAGATGAGACTTGGGTTAAGCACGTTACCTGTGAGACAAAACTACAGTCTATGGAGTGGGGCACACAAATTCCCCCAAAAACCGAGGAAATGTTTGCAAACCCTGTCAGCAAGGAAGATCATGGCGACCGTTTTTGGGACAGGAAAGGTGTTCTTCTGGTTGACTTCCTAGAACGTGGAGCAACCATAAACTCAGAAAGGTATTGCCAAACATTACGAAACTTAAGACGAGCTATCCAGAACAAGCGGAGAGGAAAACTGAGTGCAAAAGTGTTGTTTTTGCACGACAATGCCCGCCCTCACACGGCAAATCGAACAAAGACGTCTTGACGGCCTTCAAGTGGGAGATTTTCCCTCATCCACCCTACAGTCCGGACCTGGCACCTAGTGATTTCCACTTATTCCCGAAGATGAAGACTTGGCTTGCAACACAGCGCTTCGATGACGACGCAAATCTCCGCGCGGGCGTGACTGACTGGCTGGCGTCACAGGCGGCGGAATTCTACGACACGGGAATTTCAAAGCTAGTTCACCGATATGACAAATGTCTAAATTTGTTTGGCGATTATGTCGAAAAATAGTATTTTAGTTCCTCTTTCAAATGTATATAATAAAATTTTTTTCCTGTACTTAGTTTTTTTTTATCCAAAAACGTAATCTACTTTCTGAATAGCCCTCGTATAATATAAATAGGCCTATAGATATTATATATTTCTTCCACCTCGCACTTCCAACTAGTTTGTGTAAACTACGAGGGAAGCGTTAGCGTCACTGCCGTACACGATCGTTAATACATTCTTTTGTACTGAGTTTTTTTAATGAATAGCAAAGGAAATATGTTTAACAAATTAAGTAAGGTTTATTGTTATTATTTGTTACCTTAATTTATTAACATTTTTATCAGAAATAACTATACAAAAATAATTAAATAGTAAATTTTATTAATTTAATCTTTAAGTGTTTTTTATTATGTACACAAACAAGAGCACCGAACCTTAAGCAATATTTTAAGCTGACTTCGAACTATTTAAGTCAAAAAATTTCTAGTTATCACATAGTGCATGTTTCGTTGTTGCGGAAAACATATAAAATATCACTCTAACTAGGAACAAAACATTTCATAGAGATTGTTTGATAACCAAACCTTTACCTAGTGAATGCTGGTTAACATTCATTTAAAAATAAAACAAGTTGAAACGAAATATAAATTAGAAGAAATTTTTTAATTATTTTTAAGTGCATGAAACGTCTGTTGGGAACACAAACGATTGCTGAAATATGGTCGGAAAAGTGGAATAAAATTTAAGAGCATCTAAAAATCATTTAAAATATACACGTTCCTTTTGAATAATTGGAACATCTCAACTACCAGCTAAAGTAAACATACACCATTCTTGCTTACTTATCTTTCAAATTAATTAATGTTTTATAAACAAATAATTTTTTTTTAGTTTAAATAGTTTAAACAGATACATGTTTCGTATCACATTTCGTAAACTGTAAATGAGAATTTGTTGGAATACAAATTAAATATTGAAACAACACATTGTGCATTGAACTTAATTTCACGCTGGGCATATTAATTTCTTAGAAATACATTACGGCGATAAACAAACTCTTCGTAAAAAATTGTCAACTTATTAATTTCTTTAAATGTGCTTCATACGCAAAAACAATTACAAGCTTTAAGATGCATAACACACTGTTTGTACTTACAAGTTTTTTAACAAAATAAAATCTGAAGCTAGGTTTTTTTTACGTGATTTAGATTACAAAAAAACAACTTGTCTTAAAATTATATTTTCTTCATTATTTTTAGTTTTCTTATTAGATATTTTATAAATTAAGTGTTTATTGTTGAGGTTGTGTGCG
This sequence comes from Callitettix versicolor, assembly GCA_022606455.1. Lineage (NCBI taxonomy): Eukaryota > Metazoa > Arthropoda > Insecta > Hemiptera > Cercopidae > Callitettix > Callitettix versicolor. The sequence continues at coordinate 28,154,290 of CM040191.1, forward strand.
TGCATTACAAAGCTGCGTCCATGTAATTAAATTTACTCAAATGTGCATCGAAACAAAACGTGTCCTGAAAACATTTCAGAAGTCATCGAAAAAATGAAAAAATCGGTCTAATTTCTCGATATTGTATAACAGATTCTGTTAAAAATTTTAACTATTATGAGCTGATTCGTAACTCAAATAAGTGTAGAAAATTTAAAATAAATACATTTTCGGTTGGGTTTTTCGTAGAGAAAACCAGAAATGAACTCAAACATCCGTCGAGCGGGACTCATTCATTTTTGTTTTTTTTTACTCTTGTACCGTATTTTTTGAATTTTAAATTAATACACTAAACTGTGTTATGTATATACATAGTTAATCTAAATTTTGAGCACAAATTTATCAATCGATTTTGTGAAATTAAACTGATTTTCCTTCATTTTTTTGCCTTTCTTTTAATAACCAGTTTTTTTTCGAATAATTACTTGAATTTTAGAAGGTGTGCGTAAGGTTTCTATACAAATTACTTAATAACGGTGTATTTATCGTTATTTTTGTACACTACTTTACGGCCTAATAAACTTACAAAATTATTTTTAAAGTATATTTTTTAATTATTTTAACCGCTGTATTTTCCCTCTAAGTTGTATTTATAAATTTACTTACTTTGCAACTAACGATGACGCAAACATTTTTCAGTTTCATTAGCAACGACGTAACATTTTTTTATAGTTCGTCTAATTAGCTGCCGTAAGAGGCAAGAGTCGAGTTGTAAAACACATTACAACAGCAGAGCACTCTGCCGGGAAAGCAGGTTAATCATGTTAACAAGCAAAATGCCTTAGCCTAATGGACCGGCTGCAGTCTGACAACAATGTTTAGAGAATTATTACCAGAGGTAGAAACATTTTAGAAATATAGTATCTTAAACGTATAAAAATATAGTATAGCACTATATGAATGGTTGTTAAATCCTTCGCCGCCTCGGTGGTCTAGTGGATAGCGTACTAGGCTTTCACCCCGAGGATCCGGGTTCGATTCCCGGCGAGGGCTTGGCATTTTCATACGCTATAAATCATCCCACCGTCTGCATTAGCCCAAGTGTGCACAATAGTCGGACGTTAAACACAAAAAAAAAAAAAAAAAAAATGTTAAATCCTTCAAATGTATGCTACCACAGATGTACAGGTGATGGAAATCTGTAGGCATTTTAATAGTACATTTACTATTGTACCCCGCAGGGGAGTGCAGACTAGCTGCACCTATTGAGAGGATTTAGACGTCCCTCGCGGTACCCGAGTCTAACACACACTTACGACTTTAACACTTTACACTCACACTTCCATTTAGGGAGGCGATAATAGCCTCAATGCTTTTCGCCTTAAAATAATAATAAAAAAAAAATACAATAGACTAAATAACTGTATTCAATGTGATTGCCATAGCGTACAACATATAGGAAATTTCTCTAAAATATTCTTTTTAATTTAATCCGTAAGCTACGTTTTTTTAAAATTCTAGTCATTTGATGGCTTAATTCAAAGAGTATACAATTTAAAAAAAAAATTAAATTATTTTCGAGAATAAATCTTGATAAACATTTAAACTTTTTCTGTCGATCTTATCATACCCGTATTACCGAGGTTGTACGATCATATCATACCCGTATTACCGAGGTTGTACGATCATATCATACCCGTATTACCGAGGTTGTACGATCATATCATACCCGTATTACCGAGGTTGTACGATCATATCATACCCGTATTACCGAGGTTGTACGATCATATCATACCCGTATTACCGAGGTTGTACGATCATATCATACCCGTATTACCGAGGTTGTACGATCATATCATACCCGTATTACCGAGGTTGTACGATCATATCATACCCATATTACCGAGGTTGTACGTACAAGATGATTACAATACTTTTCTGTCAGCTAGTGTTCTGTCTTCTGCTTTTGGGGGCTTCTTTGATGTTGCCTTCCAATCTAGCTTATGGTCTACCATTTGGTCTTTTACCTTCTGTTTTTGCTTACGAACCGTATGACCAAATTTCGAGTATAATTTTGTCCTACAATGGCAGATTTTTTTTAATAGCGGATTATTCATTTTTTTTTAATTTTGGGAGGAATATAGCGATTTATTACTTCGTTTGAGTACTTATAGACTATACCTATGCAAAATTTGATCAAAACTGTTAGATTTAATTTTTTTTTTAAATTAGAAAATTGATATAAATTAAAACCAGATTAACATAAGTTTATCCTTTGATTTAATCTCCAGCTATGTGTATAAACAGAAAGGAATAAAGATTCAATTTAAAACCATTTTTTTTAGATTCGTGAACATGAAAAAAAATATATAAACATAAACATCCTAGCATATATTTTTGCACTATATTCATAATTTAATTATAATACAGTAATTCATTTAGCGATAAAGTAAAAACTTCTGTTTTTTGCAGAAAATAACAGTAATAAAATAAACGTAAGAACTTACATACAACCACCTCATATGTGTTTATATATTTATATATAACCTAAAATTTACATAGTATTTAGTTTACCTGTATTTTATGTTTGTTTGTAGGGAGCTTGGTAATTATTCTTTTAATAATATTATGTTTAATTTATTTTCCTTTTTGTGTTCCTTTTGTACTGCAGTGTCATTTGTTATTCTTTACCAATACAAAGCATTCATATATAAATATAGTATTTGTGCAATAAAACTATATTGGGCTTACAAGAAAATCTCGTGTACTGTATGATTCTATTTATAGTCTCTTTGTAAGGAAATTAGATTTGGATAACTGTCCATTTTAGTGGTTCTGCATATATCTAGAGATTAAAGGAATTAATTTATTTTAAAGAGACCATTTTTCATGTTTTTCGTTTAGAAAGTTGCTTATTAAAAACGGCTCAGAAATTTGTTACATTGGAATTAATATAAATATATTCATCAAATAGCTAAGAAAACAGAAACAGTGGTTACCGATTTACAAACCCGGAAAATCAATCAATTAATTTACATTCACTAAATTTTTCTCACACTTTGGTCAGTCACATTTAAATATTTATAACTCACGTCAGTGTGTAAGACAAAAATTAAATAAATTACTGTTTTGAAAGCAAATTTACAGTAAGTCTATATTATTTTACTTTAGAACCATAATTTTTTTCCAAAAACCATAATTAAATACTTTGTACTAATATTGATATTTAGTATTAATTTTACTCTCTCTCTCTCACACACACACACACACGCGCGCGCACACACACACACACACACACACACACACACACACACACACACACACACACACACACACACACACACACCTAATCTGATACTTTAGTAGTGTTTTTTAATTGAAATTTGCTAACAACTTTGTCCCTTTTTTAAGAACACATTTTCTTTTTTTTGTACCAATCTGCAAGTCTACAGAATATTTTATGTCGTAATTGTTTAATTGTTCATTTTAATTTGGTGTGTTTGCGAGCTTTGAATTGTAACCATAAGCGTTAAAATAGGAAAAATCACATTACATTCCTTATATGAGACGCCATTTAAAATAACAGTTTTAATGGTAGCGTGACAAACCAGAGTAGATATTTCAAATCTTAATAAAACTTTTCATTTAACAAAACATATTTAACCGTATTCTTTCCTTTAATACTACAAATTGTATATTGTTCTGAATTTAAGTTTATTTCATGATATCAATGACATCTACATATGTTGTCTAATTTGTCTGTCATATTTGCATAGCATTAAATGATGTCCAATTGGCAGTGGTATTGTAACTTGAATTAAAAGTAAATACCACGAATACAATTGCAATTACTTTGTCATGAAGTTTTGTCAGATGAATTATCGGTTTGATTACGCGATGACAATTTTACTTAAACCAGCTTAGATTATAGATAATTTATAAAACGACGGACCTTTGTAAGAATTATATAGCAGCTGTGTGTCAATACAGCTCTTTAAATGTTAAAAACAAACTGTCATTTTAATCATTTCTTCAAAAATTTTACTTTAATTATAAAATAACCAACGAATAGAAAATTACGTAATACCAAGACTGATAATTGCATTGGTTATACAGCGTTAGGACTAGACTGTTGTAATTTAATTGTAATGTCTGCAAAAGGAAATTGTTTATTTTGATGCCTTCATTGATGTTGAAAGTTGTCACATACCCTTGTTATTTGTACTGTATCTTTTTATTGTGTTATAAAGTATACCATTTTCGTCATAAATTTCAAAATTTTATTTATTTAACAATATCCGGGCCTATTTTCTTTTGCAAAAACAATACAGAAACAAAATAGTGTATGTAAATCAAAATAAATCCTGTACGAATACTCTGCCTCGACGACTCGATTCAAAGCAAATTTCCAGGAATCAATGAAATAAGTGAAATTTGTTATATACACTATGATTTTTGGCGTTTACAACAATCAAGTAATTTTGATATTTTAAATTTTATTTGAAAATTTTAATACAACAGATATGCATATTTTAATCTTTAATAACGATGGTGAAATGATTGTTTTTTTAATATTTAAAATTTCCACTTTTTCATAACGATTTAACTGACTTTGTTGGGTAAAGCACTTGTCAAAGCTCTTACCGAAAATAATTTTTTTTAAATAGAAATATATATATATATATATATTATATATATATATATAAAATATATATATATATATATATATATATATATATATATATATATATATATATATAATATATATATATATATATATATATATATATATATATATATATATATATATATTAAAGACGTGTTTAAAAGTGTGTTTAAGAGGTTATGATTTGTGCAAATCTGAGTGTACCATGGTAATTAACTTTAAAATCTGCATTTAACGTTCTGATTTCTTTTTAAAATTTATATTCAACTGTCACTAATAAAATATGAAACTACAATTGTTAGATATTTTTTGTTGCTAACAATTTATATGTTATTGGATTTTCACGGAATAAAATTTGTTCGGAAACTGAAGTTGTAAATTTATTTACGAGACCAATAAAAGAAGCACAGATGCAGACTCGGAGCGGCAATAAAACAAAAAGTAGTTACAGCACAGAGACGTGTAATCAGGTTTGCGCTTTTGGTGTCAATCAAATTGCGAGACAGGTGTGTGTAGTTATGAGCAATTAATTAATTAGTTAATCGTATTGTTTAACCAGTTTAAGGTAATGCTGGAAATAAAGACCTGGAAGCTATCTCTTTAATATTTAAAGTCTTGATTCACCACATTATTTTACAGATATAAACATGTTGAGATTGTTGGCGAATTGCCATTGGAAAAATAAACTTTTGGAGCTGCTGACATGGTAAGACCCAGACTCGACATCATGAAAGGAGCACCGATCCTTACTTCTAGATTACGTTTTCAGGGCGTCATTAAAATTATCGCTCTTGCGTGCATGCGCGCTCGCGTTTATGGTTGTTTCAGCAACCTCACGTTTGCAGTTTTCGTCCGATCTGAATTCAAACTAGGCACAAAAATTGATTTTGTTAATGGCTTTAACAAGCTAATATTTGTTCAGTAACTTCAAAATGGCGCTCAGTTTTTTAATTAATTTTTTTTGCAATTAACGTTTTTGGAAAATCTGATTTAATTACTATAATCAGCGTTTAAAACTGCGTAAATTAGCAATATGAATTTTCAAAATCCGTTTAAATTCAGATATATTTTGTCAGCGGTCAGGGTTTATTTTAGTATTCTTAAAGCAATTTAAAATTTAAATGTAATATGAGCAGATTTTAATTATGAGGAAATCACAATTTCAATAAACTTTAAAATAAAGAAAAATATTTTTGGAAATTCACTTCTATTACGTCAGAAAAACAGCTGCTTAAAATTGTTTTTAGTAAGATTATATTTGGTTTATTTGTTATGTTTTTGTTTTCTCGCTGTTGTGATTGAAGTGAATTTTCAAAAATATGTATTTGAAAATTGTATTAGAAGCTAAGTTAAAAATAACCACTAATCTATAAATGTTTTCATCAATATTAACACCACATACAATTAATCTTTTGAAATAATAAGTACGAAAGATTAATAATAATTAGTGGCCTAATAATCATAGTTATACACATTATAAAAGCATTAGTTTATAGTTTCTATTTGAAAATACAATTATATTTGTATGTTTGCAATTTTTTAGTTTCGAAAACTCAAAAGAAATTTAAAAAAACAATATTTAAGTGTTTTCACATATATTTTCCAGAAAAAATAAGAACTCTTAGACGAAACCTAAAATCAGAATGCTTCATAAAATCACTTCATTAAATTTTATTTAAGGACTAACAGACTAGACAACAAATTTCAAAATTTGATTAAAATCGGTTAAGATGATTTTGTTAAAATTCGTTTTAACTTTTTTTGTCGAAAGATGCATAGCCTAAAAATAATTTATTCGTAGAAATTAAATACTCCCTGCCACAGCTGTCTAACTGACGTAGTTAAAGGGAATTTTAAAAAGTAATTTTTTTTATATTAAATTTTATTTTATTTTGATTTTACCATTATAATCTTTACATTTTAAATTTTGAAATTACAATAAAAATTTTAATTTAAAAATGATCCCTGTCGACGTCAAATTTTATTCTTAATTTCTACGGATCTTGAAAATTCAAAACACTAATCTATGCAGCTTTGTATCCTGACTACAATATTGAGATCATATTTTCAAATCAAAATTAAAGACAAAAACGATATTAATATCTGAAGATTTGAAATGACTGCCTTTTTAAAACTGTTGCACCAATTTTTATTCTTAACTAACTGTTCTGAGCTATTATAAAAATTGCTTTTTGAGCCAAGTTTAAAGAAAATCGAATAAAATGTCGAACGTGATCGCTCACACACACACACACACACACACACACACACACACACACACACACACACACACACACACACACACACACACACACACACACACACACACACACACACACACACACACACACACACACACACACACACACACACACACACACACACACACACACACACACACACACACACACACACACACACACACACACACACACACACACACACACACACACACACACACACACACACACACACACACACACACACACACACACACACACACACACACACACACACACACACACACACACACACACACACACACACACACACACACACACACACACACACACACACACACACACACACACACACACACACACACACACACACACACACACACACACACACACACACACACACACACACACACACACACACACACACACACACACACACACACACACACACACACACACACACACACACACACACACACACACACGCCTATTTCCAGAACATAACCACCTTTTTCGACTCTCCACGATCACTAAACTTTCTTTATTCTTCTTACAGTAAGGAAGAAAAACTGCCAAATTTCAATTATTACTTGCCTGTTTAAATGTTAGTATATATTGCCAATTAAGTTTTAAAACAATATAAATATCAGTACTGAAAATGTCTATCGAAATTGTACGAAATCCCATGAAATAGCTTGTCGTTGAGATGTAGTTTTTTTCATTCGAAGTTGGTTCTCGTTAAAGTTTGATGTAAAGTTTATACAGTTGCCAGAACCTAGGGTTCACCGCAACCATTAGCTCGCAAACAAACTGTTACTAACTTGTGTCTTGGCACTTAGTGGCCTTCCTGCGTCCATAGAAACTGCTTTGTACACGGTTGTGGAACCTACATCATTTGCGATTTCGGTTCGGAAAAAACCTGATCGCTGACCAAGGTTATTTTGGTTTTTGAAGTTATTTACGCGAAATATTTTTACAATTTAAAATTTAAAACAATGACTACAACAGGCAGTGCATAGATTTTTTTATTTTGACGAAATTTGAAAAAAATCTGAAGAACCGATTTGGAGATACTTTATCGGAGTTGTGAATTTACAAAATAAGTCGTGTTGTACTTTGCGTGTTGCGTGATGCGAGTGCACAAATTTATATTGGTAGTTATAGTAAAAGATCATTTGTTTTAAATTAATTCGTAATGATTAGCTGATATCACTAAACAGCTGATAAGCTATAATGAGTTTCAGGTTATGTTGTTAAAAACTAGTGTGTTAATTTTCCTGTTATTTAAAATAAAAATGAAGCGAAAGCATAATACATTATTTTTATTTTTGGTTCAAGAATAGACATTTTTAAATTTTACATTTTTTGAGGAAATAACTTGTAATAAATTGTGTACTATACTTAGGCGATGGATCGCCTATTTATTGCTAGCTGTCTTTCTTAATGTACAATTCAGGGAATAAAAATTAAGGTTAATTAATTTAAATGTTTATTTGAACATTTTGTTTCAATGTAAAACTACTATATGTTTGTGTAGAACCTTTTGTTAATAAAAAGCAAATAGTTGTAATTGGTAAAACACATAATTTTTTGCGATAAGTAAGACAGTTTGTTCGGCCAAAATTCTAAATACTCACCCCCACCATTACGATAATGTAACCGTAAAACTGACTTAAATCATTTAAAGGACGAAGGAATCATACAATCTGGTGGTTTTCAGGTGGTTTCTAGTGGTCGATCTGTTTTGCTGCAGAGCTTCTGGGAAACCGTTTTTGAATTCAATCAGGCAATTTGAGTGCTCGCAATTTTGTTTCAATAATAGCTTAAGCCATATGTTCTTTCCCCAAAGTGATCCTCTTCCTAGTAAAAGCACAAGTTTTTTTCTTGGCGTTAACCCTTAGGTTCTCCTGACGACACTAGGTTTTTACTAGAGATGGGACTCTCTTCATGAGATCCACCACTGTATTACAATGCCTGACCCGGATAAGCACCACCACAACATCTGCATATCCTCCGAAGAGAGATGGTCCAAGAGTGAGTCCACCACCAGAACTCCACCTTCGGACAGCCCCTGACACCCTTCTCCTACTGTTTTAGCCACAACTGCCCTCTCGCTCAGCACGTCCACCACCCAGGCACACTCACACACGATACTATTAATCTCGCATCGTGACAAGGCACGAAACATCGAGGAATGGGACGCATCATCAAAAGCTCCCTCAATGTCTAAAAAGACACCTAGGGCATATTCTTTGGAATTTAGAGTCCCTTCGAATTTGTGAACCAAATTATGAAATGCACTCTCACAACCTTTTCCTGATTGGTCGGTATACTGACTGACACGAAGGGGAATCATGACCCCTCTTACATGTCTCTCTACCAGTTTCCCTAAAGCCTTCAGAATGAAAAAAGTCAGACAGATAGGTCAGCATATAATGCTCGCCCCGGCTTAAGAATAAAGACTACACAGGTCGCTATCTACCCGAGAGGTAAATACCTGGTAGCTATGCTAGCGCGGTACAAGACATAGATGAAAATTTGTTTAACGTTACATTTGGATTTTATAATGCACGAAATGGACATAAAACAAACTACTAAGTGTAATAATAACTAATTTGACTTCTAAAACTCGTGAAAATACTTCGATTTAAGATAAATCAAATATTTTAAGTAATCGCTATTTGTTTTGAATAATTGTATGGCAGGTTAAGTTAGTCTAAAATCTACTTAGAATTGTACTTAATAAATGCAAATATATCCTTTGAATCTACCAAGCTGTGTGTCAGTGAAAAGAGAGAAATTGATCTTTTAACGTAAGAGACAAAAAACATACTTTAAAAAAATAAATACGAGTGCAAAATTTTAACTTTGTTAATCTGGTCGTTCTTGAGTTCAGCAAGTGTCTTTCGCTTTTATAAAAGTATTTATAAAAAGCGTATTTATAAATACGTATAAGTATTTATAGAAGTAGGTAGCAAAAAAGTAAGTTCAGTGTCATTCATTAGAAACACCGAGACTAACCACTGTGTGGTCGTCAGAGAACGGAACTCCGAAGTCCAATTTATAGTCTTCAGTTATGATAAAGACCACCCGGAAAAAAGTAAAGACTGCTTTAATATAGACCCACTCAACGTTTCCAAGAGAGAGATATTGCAGAGAGGGAAGTATTCTTCTAGAGTAATGTGATATTCGGGTAATAAAGATAATCAGAATAGACGGAATCGAATGACGGAATCGGAGTCACCTGCGCAGAATAATGTTGGGCATTCCGAATCAACAAGACCGAACGTGAGGTCTGATTCCGAATATATCCGAATATTATTTCGGTTACGAACTACCTGCACATGCGCATTATCATTCCAATCATTCAATTCCAAACCTAATCAAGTACTATTTATTATTTAAAGTTGTATATACATTAAGTAATTATATTGTACTTTTAACTTTTTAAATAACAAAAAATTAAATAAGGTACTATGGAAGAACTCTTGAATTGAATCTGGACAATGTATTGTTAGGATTTAGAAAAAATATTAGTTTTTGGTTGCTGGTTTTGAATATGATAATGAGGTCACAGCCAAAGAATGAACACTATTGACAAAAAGAAACATAGGCGAAATTACGAAACTGCTGATGTACTGCCTGTTGCAATAAGCAACACGGTATGTAGAACAGCAGTTGAAACAAAAGCATGGGGAAGAGGTAGGGCGAGAACAGTCGATTCCGGCGGGGCCGGAAAGTCAGTTTACTTTTCTGGCCGGGTGACTTTTCTGTGAAGACTGTGTGGCTTTTCTGTTCCTACTGGGCGGTGCCGAGAAGTGGCAAATCGGCGCTAAAAGTAAGTAGACGATTATTTAGCGTACACTTCTTCCTCCTTTTATTATTTTGGTTTGAAGGGATTAATATATATTTTGGGGAACGTTTCATTTTACATAAGACGGTAGTGTTCATTCTTGGGGTTGCCTCCCACAATATTTGTAAGGTAGAACATATCAAATAATTAAAGGTAATTTTTATAATGAACCACCGATAGAAAATTATTCGAAGGAACCCGTACTCCTAACAAGTGGTACATCGGCCTTACTCCTAACAAATGTAATCCCTTCTGTAATAAAAACTAACGAAAACATTAGTATTTATTTTCTAATGTTAGGATGCCAATGGGATGGCGATGCCAAAATAATAAAATCAAATTAATCAACTTTGAATGTAAAATGAAATATTTGCTTCGAATTGGATATAAAAAATATGAATTTTTTATTTCAAATTGAACATAAAATATATGGAATATTTGTTTTGAATTCTTTGCTTCCAATTTCGTATTTGTATGCGATATAAGTAAGCAAACTCAATAATTGGAATGGCTAACGCATTTTTAGAACCAGAAATTATTTTATTCCGAATTTACAGGGCATTAACCTTCTCAGTAGAATATTAGATTCGGAGAGTGGCTGGATTTCTTACTGGTTTCTGGGTATTCTGTCGTCGTCTTCACAAAATGGAATTTAACTATCAAATATTATGTTTAAGGAATGCGGTATAAAAGAGAAAACTGCTCAGCACATATTCGGCTATTCAGCTTTGGACAGGAAACTTTTGAAAACCCTAGGCATTCTATAACGTAGAGGACAGACGAAGAAACAGAAAGCATTTCAAAACCATCACGCGGTTCTCTTAAAACCTGCACTTTGGTTAGAAAGGTTGAACCTGTGAACGAGGGTTTGATGTAAACTCACAGATAAAAAAATTGATTTTGTGTAAATGATATTTCTGTAATTAGAGAAATTCCGTATTAACTATGTACAATTGTTAATGAACACAGCCGTGGAGTGTCTAGGTGCAGAGTAGCTGAGAGTTAATTTCCACAATATTAAAGTACTGCAACACGTGCAGCACCTGCTAACAGCTTATTAGATCTGCATAGTTTAAAAGTCGCAGACTTGCTACATTGTTCCATTCACAGTATGTAATTATATTGAAAACAAACGACATTTCGTTTTTACAATTTGTTTCGTTGCAATAATAATTTTTGTTTTTGTCGATAGTTTTTTTTTTCAGTAGTCAAGCGGTATGTTATAACTAAATATTGATTTCACAAAATTTAATTTAATTACAGCACCTGGCGGCTGCCTACGTGGCTTGATGAACGCAAATTTCCACTAATATTCTTTTATCACTAACTTTTTTCAAAATCTGAGTTAATCATAATCAGCATTAGAGTCTGCATATATTATCCCTATAAATTATATTAAATGATAATTTACAAAGATTTTAACGCTTTTATTTAATATCGTTGGTATATATCATAAGAATTTTACCCGACGTCTTACTATATCAGTACATTCTTTAAAAAATGTGCATAAAGATTTTAACGCTCATTAAGCTGTTGAAACAATATTTTCAAAGTCTTTCAAAAGAGAAAATCAACGATTTAAAACGAATTTGTTCACACTACACACAAGACAAAGTGCTATAAATCTATTACGTCATTGAATCTATTACTTATAAGTTGAATGTTGATTAACGATAAAATTACTCCGCTTTTTTATAACCTTCCATTGAAAAAATAAGGTAAGAAACTTGTAAATCCCACAGTGTTTTTCGTTCATTTTCATTGTATTGGCAGTTGAATAAGAAAAGGATATATTGATATTTAATAATTAGTTTATCAACAGTATTTAAGCAATGATAATTTTATATAATAACTATTATACTTCAAATATCAATAAAAACTAAAATTAAACAAAAATTCAACACTTAAATACAAAAGAAGTTAAAACAAACAGATTCCAAAATTTTGACAATATCAACATGTCAAATGATCCTGTTTATTTAACATGTTACTTTATCACGGCAAGAAACAGACTTCTTGCATTAGCACCCCGTGTAGAGAAAGAAGTCTTAAACTAGTTGACAAACTGTATCCAGAATACCGCTACGTTATTTTATGAGCGATTGCCTGGTCAAACGCCTAGTAGTATTTTTTATTATTTTTTTTTTTATTTTAAGGCGAAAAGCACATTGAGGCTATTATCACCTCCCTAAATGGAAGTGTGAGTGTAAAGTGTTAAAGTCGTAAGTGTAGTGTTGTAAGTGTAAGTTTGTGTTAGACTCTGGTACCACGAGGGACGTCTAAATCCTCTTAATAGGTGCAGCTAGTCTGCACTTCTCTGCGGGGTCGATTAGTAGTATATCAGTGATAAAATTTGCCATATACTTCCAGACCTCTCTTCTTTACAACAATCTCAGGTTTCCGGAATCTGGATTTACTTCTAAATAGTGCTTAATTGATAGGATATTTGATAGGGTAAGATAGTGGATAACTGATAAGGTAGTTCAACTAGCTGTGAAAACTCATATGTTTTTTAAAATATACCCCATACGTTTTATTTTGGTAATTATTTATAAATTTGCTATTGTCAGCATAATAAAACACGACTTTCAAACAGATTGTTTTTCACCGAAAAAAACTGAAAAAACGTAAAAATAAATGGTTCTAAAATACTAGAAAATAAAACATTTACCAAATTTCATTTAGAAAATGGTTCATTCTCCATAGATGTCAAAACTGATACTTTCATTCAAGGACAGACTTCCTTGTAAATAAAAACCAGTTTTTTAATTATGGTACCTGAAAAGCAAGATAGATTTTTTCATGATCACAAAATCTTCTTTCTACCTCGTATACAAAATAACAAATATACATACCACAGCAAAAAGTAAAGGTCTGACAACCTTCTAACGAATATTATTTTTAATCAAATTATAATACATTTTATTAAATGTTTATAATAATACATGAAAAACTAGCTCCATTTGCAAATACTTAATGCAAAGAAACTCCATTTTGTTTTGTCTATTTTTCATTCGGTTAATGGAACTGGGAATACAAAAGCAATAAAACATGCAATTCCCGGCGGCTGGGCGATAAACTTCAGACACCAACCTTCTTCAAGTGTAGACACTCAACCGGAGCTTAATTCTCTGTTGTTGTTTTTGACCTTCTTGTTTACACTAGTGTTTTATAATTAAATAAATTGTTTGTAGTTATTAATTGGAATGTTTTTAATTATTTGTTATTTTCTAAAATTATGTTATGTTATTGATACACTACTATATATTCAAAATAATATTATTTTTTCTTTTATTTTTATATTTTATGCCAGTTAGATTAATGATTCATTAAAAAAAATTACAACGGTAACTCCAGTCTCGAACCTATGATCTTGAAGTGAGCAAGTTTGGAGATGCAGCAGACTAACAGGTGTTTTGAACACTTCGATGCTCAAAATATTTTAACGGTTATTGTGTTTCTTTGAAACAAATATTCTATCTCAACACAAAAATAACAAAAGTTTATAGTACTCAAGTAAAAAACGACCATTAAAATTAATTCAATCATTTAACAAATTCGGAGTGTTTGTAATATTTTGAAAAAAAATATAATTTTAACGTTGTTGTTGTTGTATTTATATTTCAATGTTGTTAATTTACAGCAGCAAAACTATCCAAATAATATCTCCATAAAATACACATAATCATTAAACAATATATTTCAATATGATATATTGTCCAGTTCAGTCTACTGAATTTCACCTTAATGTTTCTAAAGCTTCAAATGGTAAAAAAAAACTAATCAACTATTCTGATTTATTTATTTCTGTATATTGTTTATTAAATAATTTATTTATTATTATTTATGTGTATAAAAAAATACACGACGTTTCCATAGATCAACTCTTGTTCTGAATCATCAAATTTAAGACGTAATCTTTAAACTTTAAACTATAATTCAAGATGTCTACGCCTATGTTAAAGTATTAAAAACAAACACTTAAGTCTGATATCTTGAGCGGTTGAAATTAAAAACTAAGGAATATGTTATTGAGAAACTTAAGATAACAAAACTCTACACAATAGCTAAAAACACAATGTGCTGTTCAAAAATTATACTCAAGTACTTAAGTATTGTTAAGGTGCTTTAGGACGATAATTAATTCATACTTTTATAGCTCATGTATCTTTACGTATAAATAATTGGACATGCCAGATAAAGAATATTAATAAATCAACGATAATTATACAACAAAAACCCTAAATGTAAATTTTTTGTGTGATTAAATGCATATCGGTATTTCGGCTACTTACAACAGTAAATCAATATTTCAAAAAATTGATTGAAAATAAATGCTAAAAAATATTACATAAATGTCGTAGATGTTATCAAAAAATTTCTGGTTTAAAATTAGTGTCGAAAAACCGTTAATGCATTACATGCAGAAATTGAATACAATTTTTATTTTTTTCAAAATTTTCAATTATATCTTGCATATTAAATTATGATTCAATTATCAACATTTTGAAAATTATGAAAACTTAGTGGCTCCATGTCGATAGTCTCCAAAATATATAGTGAGCGATTCACATATTTTGATACATAGGAAAACTACATTTAAAAACGTGTTTTCATGAAAATTGTCAGACACTTTCAGAAACTCGATTTTTAACAACAAAGGTTTTAGATCAACAATTTTATTTTTTAATTACATTTTACATCTAACAAAATCTGCCACATATCGAAGACATCTATCACCTTATTTGGTCACAACCGATGAGAGAAATGTACAAAAACATACACATAAAGAACACTTTTGAGTTAAGACCTTGAATGTATTCATTCCAAAATTCTGAAAAATTTGTCTTACAATCACCATACTTTCTATTTCCTTCTTAAACTTACAGTAAGAAAGTAAACAATAATTTCAAATATGCTTTATCTCTTATCAATATATTTTCTTGTACCTTTATGAATGTATTTTCTAACTGAACTACTGAATATATTTTAAAATTTCCAATAATATTTATTTATTACAGTCCTGCAAGATGAATCAAACTATTCGAAAATATTTACAAATAGATCTTATGTTCGAGTCTTTAGAGTTAGGAAAATCAATTTTGCGTCGAACTGAAATTAATTGTCTTTAGATGAGAAGTTTCTCTGATTCAAAGCACTGGAACAGTATCTGCAGGCAGATTTGCGTATATATTGAGTATTCTGTTCACGTTTTGTTTTTGTAAATTCGCATCAAAGCGAGACAAAGTTGATAATCAAGTAAGCACAGCATCGTAATGAACTGAAGACAACTAAAGCGTGTTTTCAACAACAGCTTCTTGTTTTGCTGGAATGTTGCTTTATTAATAAACCTTTAAGAATGTAGTTCAACTTTTGTGAAAATCTGGAAAAAATATATCTCACGTTGTATTTCGTAGAGATGATAAAAATGCAGTTTTTAAAGTGATATCTGAGCATGCGTGGTGGACCAGACATAGTCTGGTAATGTTAGGGGCCGTATAGACGTATATATTTATAGTGGCGCTTGTAGGAAAAGCTGCGATGTGTGAATGCTGTACGGAAAGTGTATACGTATACAAAAATTGCCCAATCCATTATGTTAAAGGCACAGTAGTCTAAATAAGACTGGGCTTTTTACTTTCCTCGCCATTATTATTATTTTATTTATTTATTTATTTTTTTAACGTCCGACTATTGTGCACACTTGGGCTAATGCAGACGATAGGATGATTTATAGCGTATGAAAATGCCAAGCCGTGGCCGGGAATCGAACCCGGGTCCTCGGGATGAAAGCCTGGTACGCTATCAACTAGGCCACTGAGGCGGCGCCATTATTATTAAAGAAAAAAAAATCCGATCTATCTAAGCGACATGATTTTCGTCTACTAATAATGGCCTAAAATAAAAACAAAATAGTTATAACCAAGAATAAAAGTATTTAACGTTTAAAGTCCCGAAGGGGGTGCAGACTAGATGCACCTATTGAGAAGATTTAGACGTATCTCGCGGTATCCGAGTCTAACACACACTTACGACTTACAAGACTTTACACTCACACTTACATTTAGGGAGGCGATAATATCCTCAATGTGCTTTTCGCCTTAAAATTTTTAAAAAATTAACGTATAAAATCTGTTTTTTTAACATTTGCCTCACTCATATAGCAATTTCGTTTGTTCGTTGTTAATAAAAAATAGATAAAACTACGTTAAACAAGACTTTAAAATATAATAACAAATATTTATTGAATTATCTTCGTATACTTTTTTCAGAAGTGTAATTACGGAATTGAAAATTAATGTTTAATATTATGAAATTTAATAAGTAAAAAGGAAGTTAGTAATTTGTCGTTTATTTCTAAATTATAGATTTTAAAACTCCGTGAAATAATATTAGCGGATTTTTATTTCAAAGTAATAAATCGGAGCGGCCATCATGGTAAAACTTAGATCGAGGTTTTTAAAATAAGTGCCAATCTGGACCTACAGTTCATATTGTTGATATATATATATATATATATATATATATATATATATATATATATATATCACAAGTCACAAGGGGGTTGTTAACTTTAGGTTTTTGTTTACGTTGTAATTTGGAAGTTATAAATTCTAATTTACGTAGATAATACTACACGTATTAACTTTAACTTTAACTTTGATTTCGATAGTAAAGAATTTGTTTCGTTAAAGTGATCGGAGCTCATTTAATGGTGTTGGATACTCCCGTGACGAATTATTCATTTTCTATTGGAAGTAGGTCTTATTTGTTTTTCTTTTACACTAAAATTTAAGGTCGTTAAAGTCCACTCGCCCTAGAAGATAAACTTGCCAAATTACTGAACAATAAATACCAAAATACATTCCAAAGTGACATTATTTTCTGTAAATAAACGGTTGTTGTAAAGACGGTAAATATTTAAAAAAGCACGGCCATCCGGTGGACAGGGGAAGCTACACAAATAAAATGTAGCTCACTTTAGAGCTTTACCGTCCTACAGGAAATGTGAGCTGCGTCTCACAGTATCTCATATTTACACTGCCGCGTTGTGTTTGTTCTAATTTACTTTAAGAAATGTGTTTATGCTGCGCTTAAAGCGGTAGTATGTTGTATACTAAATTGTTGCAAAATAAAAACATTACTCAACAGATGAGACTGAGCTGAGAAAACATAGATATAAAACGTATCTTAGCGTTTGGATGGAATTCAAAAACAAAACAAACGTTTTAAAAAATTACACAAACTTTCTCACTTTATTTAGTTATGCGCTACGAAGAGTACGGTTAAAAAAATGTCAGTTACAAAAAAGTGAACCGCCTTAATTTGTAAAATTCGGTTGATCAGATTTCTCCAAACTTTTTGCCTTACTTAAAGATTTATAATTTAATTTCTAACAGTAACAGAAACTTGAAAGGGGTCGGTGGTCGATGTGGCTATTGCACCGGTCAGTCTGCTGCATCTCTGAACTGCGCATCTAAAGGTTCTTAGTTCTTATCGTTGCTTTATCCTTACTGTTGCTCCAAGTTACTTCCTTTGCTTTACCCTTACCATTCCTCCCCCTTACTCCCGTTACTTTGTCCTTACCACCATTCCTCCCCGTTACTCCCATTACTTTACCCTTACCGTTCCTCCCCCTTACTCCCGTTCCTTTGCCCTTACTATTTCTCCCCATTACTCTCATTGCTTTACCCTTAACATTCCTCCCCGTTTCCCCCGTTGCTTTACCCTTAACACTCCTCCCCATTTTCCCCGCTGCCTTACCCTGAACATTCCTCCCCGTTTCTCCAGTTGCTTTGCCCTTACCACCATTTCTCCCCGTTACTCCCATTACTTTACCCTTACCGTTCCTCCCCCTTACTCCCGTTCCTTTGCCCTTACTATTTCTCCCCATTACTCTCATTGCTTTACCCTTAACATTCCTCCCCTCCCGTTTCCTTATTATTTCTCCCCATTACTCTCATTGTTGCTTTACCCTTAACATCCCTCCCCATTTTCCGCGCTGCCTTACCCTGAACATTCCTCCCCGTTTCTCCAGTTTCTTTGCCCTTACCACCATTCCTCACCGTTACTCCCGTTACTTTACCCTTACCATTCCTCCCCCTTACTCTCGTTCATTCGCCCTTACTATTTCTCCCCGTTACTTCCGTTGCTTTACCCTTACCATTCCTCCTCGTTGCTTCCGTTGTTTTATTCTTATCATTCCTCCCAGTTACTCCCGTTGCTTCACCCTTACCATTCCTTCCCGTTACTCCCGTTGTTTTACTCTTACCGTTAATACTGACTCCTCGTCATTAGGCTATAAGTCTAACTGGCATAAAGTATACATGTTAAAAAAAATAATAAAAGAAATCTTAAACTTTAATGTCCAATCAGTAATGAAAGTAAAAACTGGCAATGTTGTAGAAATTAAAACTGTCATACATTCAAATTTATAACACAAAAGATTCTGGTTCAGAAGTTTCAAAACTTATATTGAAAAATTGCTATTGTTGACATATTGTTTAACAAAAATTAGCTTATTATTACTACTCTTACAAATTAAAAAATAGTTCTGAAAATTTGGTAAGTTTAACTTGTATTTGCCAAGTTTATTACAAATTTCTCAATTACAAGCACTAAGTAAACGCCGAATAAAATAAACGGATTTGTTCGCAATCACCAAACTTACATTATACTTCGTAAAGTAAAACGTTTTTCAAACATTTAGCTGAATATGCACTAATACAACATTTGTGAAAAAATCGTATTTGGAGGACTTAATTACAGAAAGATTACAGCCACCAAATGGCGTCCGTTGTGTTATCTTGCAACGAGGAATGAAGTGTTAATGTATAAACTTTAATAATTAACTATATTTCTTGAACAGGAATAAAGTACTTAAGTAATATTATTCCAGTTTAACATCTGGGTTCGCTTTGCTCTGCGGTCTTCCAGGATCTCGTACAGAGTTCCTCAAATGTTTCGTCGTACGGTGTACGTTGTCATTGTCCTTGAAATTTGACATAAATATTAAAAAATATGAGTGTATAGGACTTTATGATTATATGTTATTCACATGTGTATTAACTGAAAGTACCAGTAATAGCGGTACATAAATATTTCCCTGAGAAGCGAGTTTTCAAAAAATAACTATATTCGAACTTATGCTACCGTATTATCAAAATATATTTTGTGCTAAGTATAAATCAAATCAGACGTACAGTGCAAACACTAGAACTCTAACGCTACAACCACAAAAAGCACGGCGAATCGGACTAACTTTTCAGAACCAGTTGATAAGGTTTTACTCAAATTTTTTATTCTATATAAGAATTTCAACTCTAATCAGTAACTTATACTAAATTTGAAATAATTTAGAAGTGACGGTTGAAAGAAGAAAAATTATAAGTACAAGCAAAAGAAATCTACATGCCACATTTCATAAAAATTGGAAATTAGGTGAGCCCAGCGCGCGCACACACACACACACACACACACACACACACACACACACACACACACACACACACACACTTATTTGAAAGGCGATTTTTCATGAAATTTCCGACTTGAGTGAGACAGTATGCGGTGCTCCATCTTGCACAAAGTGTACGTACTTGGGCAAAAAAGTTCACATTTTAAAAAAGTGTAGCCCTCATTTTTGGATTTAAAACGTTTTCCAACGTAAATCATCCAGTACAATATTCCACTGATTGTTTTCCCTTAAAAAATGAAAACTTTGCTGCCGCCAAACACGCAGCGTGTATTTTGTTCAGATTACCTTTGCAGAGTAAAACAACTAATTCGAATGCATTGGGAAGATGAATGGACAGCCTTGGACTCAATTGTTGTTTAAACAAATTGAGGGTAATTAAACATACTGTTCGTCCTTGGGTGTTGTCTGTAAGAATAAGTCGTAGGGAAGAGGTTGTCGTTACATCCCTCCGCATTGGTCATTCGTTGCTGACATATGATTTTCTAATGGGACGCGGGGAGCCACCTTCATGCCAATTCTGTGGAGAGACCATCACAGTCAAACACTTTCTCTTAGACTGTGATTATTTGAGAAACATGCGTAAAATATATGGATTAGGAAACTGTATGAAGGCGATCTTAGGGGACGATTCATCAATATTTAATATTTAATATTGAATATTTAACATTGATTAATTCATCAATATTTTAATCGCGTTTTGGCCTTCCCAAGGCGCTTGCATATATATCAGTATATTTTATTTTATTTTTCCCCTAGTATTTATATATTTTTTTATAGTTTATATTCTTGTTAACTAGTTTTAGGTAATTTTATTGTGTTTCATAATATTTATTAGCTTTCTGTTTGATTAGGACCACTACTTTACAGTCCAGCTTTATATTGTTTTGATTTTAAATTATTTATTCTTGTTATAAATGTTATCTAGTTTGTAAGTATTGTCAAGGTTTATCGTCCTTTTCGTCTTTTTTGTTTCGTTAGTAGTTGTGTTTAGGCGATAATAGTCTTAATGTGCTTCTCGCTTTAAAAGAAAAAAAATGAAAAATGAAAAGTTCGGTCTTGCCTTAGTGACATCATGAGCATGTTTTTCGTGAATGTTTACTGCCGCAAAGCACAAAGTTTTGTTTATGCACTCGATGTAACATTTCACACAAAACTCCTTACGAACAATCTTTTAGTTCCTGCACTATTATTAATTTGTACGGTTTAAGATCCAAAAGTTTCCTCAACACACGCTGAACATTCGCAAGTGAAACAACCATCTCGCGAGAAACGCGTCGCCATTTAGTCGAACTTTGTCTCATTCGCTGAACAACATCGTCAGCTTCACGTGGTCATCCACTGGATTTTTTATAGCTTACTGAACAGCCAATTTCAACAAAACACTTGTCATAAACAATAGGCATAATAGGATGATCAAAACTTTATCATCCTACAAAATCTATCTTCCGTTAAATAAAACTTTTTCTTAAAATATTCCTGCATTTTCCATGTCAAAATTGTCAAATTAACTTATGTTTTAAACACATTTTATACCATCTGCAAAAAATTACTGATTACATTTCATTGTTTGAAAAAACCCTAGATACGCATTTTTTTTAGACAATGTGTAATTATTTCGTAATAGTTTTAACTAGTAATCTTTTTATTTGTTAAATTGATAAGTTTTAATTCGTTTTATTTTCAATATGATGAAATATTTTACTGAAAATTTAAGTTTGCCTACTGAAATTATTATGAGATGTTACTGACACGTCATGGCGGCATAAAGTTGAACTATTCCTTGAAATAAAATCAAATATTGACAACAAAATTTCCGAGTAGCCTAAACTGAAACTAACTTACGTTAAAAACATTCTCATTTAGATTTAAAAAAAATTGATTTAGAAAAATCTTAAATGGAACCCAGTCTTGACCCAAGTTAAATGAAATATGTTCAACATTGTGGAAGTTAGTTGTATCGACTTATTGCAGAGCCACCAATACACGATCTCTCGCGCAATAAAACTGTAGCAGATGTCACTTCCTATAAACCTCTATCTGCGGTCGTTTGTTTGATTAAATTTGTTTAGGAAACGAAACTCACTCACAACCTATATTGAAGAGATTCTGTGATAAGGAGAAAAAAATGTGTTAGATATTAACGTAGCATGTGTGTGTGTGTGTGTGTGTGTGTGTGTGTGTGTGTGTGTGTGTGTGTGTGTGTGTGTGTGTGTGTGTGTGTGTGTGTGTGTGTGTGTGTGTGTGTGTGTGTGTGTGTGTGTGTGTGTCTGTCTGTCTGTATATATATATATATATATATATATATATATATATATATATATATATATATATATATATATATATATAGGCTTATTTGTGGCTCGATATCCAGGCATCACTTTCATAATTTTGATAATATATTAAGACCTTTTTAGAAATATTCATTGAACTTTTTTAATCTTAGCAAGAAACGATAGAAATTATGTATATGCCCACTAAAGAGTTGCAATCACAAACCGCACTCTCAGGATTTAATTATTATTATCTCATATTTAATTAAGACTTTTATTATTCTCAAAATTATCACTAGCCTCTTTAAAAAATATTACAGAGTTTAAGTGATCTACTTTTTGGGGGTGGGTGAAATGGTTAAATTAAGGATGTAGTTTTTGAGAGTTGCAACCCCTTATTGGTTTACAAGCCTAGTGAAAATGTTTTAGTTTCTATATTTAGAATATAAGGCATACATGTGCCACAGTGTCAGCTTTCCACGATATCAGGAAATTGGGAAATAAGTAGCGTGTCAGTGACTAAGGGCCTTGCTTTGCCTTGTGTAAAAATATATATAAAGAGTGCTCGACAGAGATATATTATTTCGATTTTCTATTAATTACTCTATTCTCGAACGATCCTTTTGAATATGTACATACATTTTGAATACAGTTACCAATAACGTATGGTAAATTTTGTATATATACAATGATATTTATAGAAAAAAAATTGCAACATTTACTCAATTGTAAAAGCTATTTTCGCCCTACAAAGGACCATAAAATGTGACGTTTGTATTTAAAATTGATTAAATTTGTTTTTTATTTATTTATTTTATTTTTTATATTGAAATCTGTTCAACAATTAATCTAAACAGCAAGGGTAAAAGGATAAAATTATAGGGTTATATAAATAGGTTTTTTATAACTTTTACTTTGTTTCTTTGAACATCAATATGTTCAATTTTTTACACAACATTTTATGTAAGGTTAAAATGTGGATGATTCAAAATAATCTGTTTGAAGAATAAGCAATTAGTAGGTAATCAAAAACTGTAGGCTTATTTCTTCATTTATTTACGTAAGCTAATTAGCGCGCTCGCTCTTGTGTGTGTGTGTGTGTGTGTGTGCGCGCGCGCGCTTGTATGTTGTGTTAACAGTAGCCCTAGAAACTTCGTTCTGCTTCGAATCGATTGATAGTATAAATTTGAATCAAAGTTAACTTTCGCACTTAAAAATTTTCTTCTATTTCTACCTTCTATTTTTAAAATTATTTAAATTGATACAAAAATAAATTGTTAAATTAGAGCCTATAAATATTTTGCAATTTTGTTTGCAGTTACTTTAAAAAGGGGGTTTTTGATTTAGTGTGTAACTATTGAATTCAAACATGTAATATTTGTGACTTTTTGAAACCTTTGCAAAAGCCATGATTTTTAACGATATTTTTATGTGCTATATCATTTTTTGAGATTAACCATCATATTAACCGAAGAAGATTAAAGTTATTACGATAAATTACTATTTTTAGCCATTCAGTAAGGAACTATATTTTCTAACGTAATTTTTTTACTATCAGTAAGAACTATATATATTGTAAATTGTAATAAATTATTACAGTAATTACAAAGTTTAGAACTTTTTAAGAAATACGAGTTATATAAGTAACAACTGAGTTAAAACCCAAACAGCATAGTCGAGTTAGGATATCAGGTTCTTAAAAAAAATGTTCTTTTCATTAATTAAACAGCCAACAGACCAACACTCAATAGACCGGTCGAGTTAGTCATCAAGTTCTTGTTTTACATTTTTTTTGTTTTGTTTTTGTTTTAAGGCGAAAAGCACATTGGGGTTATTATAGCTACTCTAAATGTAAGTGTGCGTGTAAAGTGTTAAAATCGTAAGAGTAGTGTTGTGAGTGTAAGTGTGTGTTAGACTCGGGTACCGCGAGGGAAGTCTAAATTTTCTCAATAGGTGCAGCTAGTCTGCACACCCCTGCGGGGCCTTTTTTTACATATTATTTTCACTATTATTAACACACATTTCACTAAACACCCAACAGCCGATCTCAGTTAGATTATCAAGTTCTTTAAAAAAATTTTTTTTGAGGTTATGTTTTTTGCTTTTATTTTCACTATTTTGTAACTTCCCGTTTATCTAATTCTTTTACATTTTGGATTATTAAAATTGGATATATAATAAAGCGTTTTAGTTGAAACATTACGAAAATCGACAAAAGTCTAAAAACTTAGTTTCTTCCAAACTTTAACAGAATTTAATTTTCATTGTAAGTTTTTATATTCCCGTATCGAAATATTTGTTCACGTAATGATATTAAAGTTAGTTTTTCAAGATTTTTTTCAAGAAGGCACGTGCTACCCATAATAGAGTTTTACCCATATGAGAAGTAGTTCTATAGAAGTTTAAGTTAGAGACGAAGTGAAATAAAAATCAAGAGATAATAAGATAAATATGTATTTTGAATTGAAAAGGGGTAAATTTGACGTTAACGATTTATAGAAACTTTTAAAAATATTTAAATTAGATTTTTATTAATACTTCTTTTTTCTAATACATAACTTTATAAACTCTGAACAAAATTCTTATACAATTCTGTAAAATACTTTTCATTTTTCAGAAATAAGTCAACATTGTTTGTAAAATTAAAATTCTCGATTTAAAAAAACAATCAAATATTTTTCTAATGTTAGTGACTCAAGTTTTAACACAGGGGACTCGGTGGTCGATATGACTAAACCACCAGTCAGTCTGCTGCGTTTCTGAACTGCGAACCTTAAGGTTCTAGCCGAAGTTACTCCAGTGGCTTTTCCCTTACCGTTTACGCTGATCTCTCGGTCTTATTAGTCCAACTGACATAAAGTACGAGGGTGTGAATTCAGCTGCCGTTGCTAAATAGTCGATATTTTATTTTGTTATTAAATTTATTTAGTTAGAAAAACAACAACTATCAACTAATAAATGTTTTTGTCAGTTTCTAAAAACATACCCAAGCGAATGGTTTAGTCTTTGGTTTAAGAATTTTAATTTTGTTCTAATTACTACTTTTCGTTTTTCATCATTTCGCTTTTTTAATTTTCAGTAGTTTGAATTACTTCGTTATTTCACGCTCTGCATATCGCTGTTTGCACATTAAATTTTCAATTAAGTTAATACAGACGTATTCCACCTATGAAGTTATTACCTGATAGCAAAATACTATTCGATTAATAGTTAAAGTGTTTTTTTTCATAAATCAAGTTCTATTAAAATCACTATGAACGCAATCAATGCATTATAGGTTATTAGGAAGGTGTTGTTAGAGATATATATAGAACAAATGTAATAATTTTACTTTATGGCAGTAATAATGTCAAAGGAATATAACGTATAATGGCAGCTATAAATTTAATTTGTCACTTGATAACATTACTGGTATTTTACAATTTGAACTAAATTATACATGCTCACAAAATGCTAAAGAATACTAAATTGCTCACTTTCTGCTGCTTCGACTTTCTCTGTTTGTTCCGACAAGATAAATTTGATAATCTAATATAATGAAATTTTTTTAACACAGATGTTTAAAAGCAAAAAAACTAGTTATTTTAGAATTTAGTATATTTGACTTATCATTTTATCACTTGTACAGTTTTTTCCTTATAGATTTTTCTCTCGTACTTCAGCATTTGATATATTTATTTACATGAAAGGCGAAGTTAGGACCACATTGTCCCCTTTTAAATTTAACCCATGCATTGAATATAACAAGTTAAACAGTTTTGTTCATCAACTGTCTTCGCGGTTGGTTTTTCGCCTGAAAAAGTCATATCTTTTAAACTTATTTCAGACCTAATGTAGCAACGGAAAGCAAAACCAAAACCAAACTGTAGTTTTTTTGCAAAACCTAACATTTATATGCTTTTAACTAAGAACCTTTAGGTGCGTAATTCAGAGACACAGCAGACTGACCTTAGTCACATCAGCCACCAAGTTCGGACCGAGTTGTGTTCCAAATAATGCTTTACATTACAATTTATAAGCAGTTCTTAATATTAAGTATGGGCTTAGAGGTATATTACATTTAAAACTTCAAAATCATAACCTTATGCCAAGTAGGCTACTGTGTTTTATTTTTTCAAATACGAATAAAACAATATACTTTTTTATCTATTTCAAAATGTGTTTCTAGATATTTTATATTTTCTATTCGTAATAAAACCATTGCAATTGTGTGAGAACATTGCTTTATTTTAAACTCAGTATCAAGACTTTGGTTTGTGTAATGTCCAAATAGTTCGTCAATAATCTTACAAATTTTGTTACAATTCGTAGAAATATACATAAGAAAAACAGTATTTTTAAAGGTAAAACTAAAAGTAGGTATTGGTAAAAGGTCCTTCTTACCTAATAAGTGTTTTGAAAATTTACAAAACGTATGTTAGTTAATTTCCAATAAAACGTATATTAGTTACATTTGTAACCACGTTTTTGCATTTTGTTAAATATTTTTAGATATGGTTGTAGTTTTAATTTAGGTAAACCTCTACAAAATCAAAGATTAAATTACACCCGTATTAAACTGTGTAACAACGTACTTATTTGCTTATAACAAAATAACCTATTACAAATAAGGTTAAATAAAAACAAAACGTTAGAATGTTCTTTTTTAAATTATAATGTTATATTTGTACGTTTTCTGAACAACTATTTAAAGAAAATTATACCACACCTGTACGTGTAGAAAAAATATAATTTAAACGCCGCTTTCGTTATTGTTTTATCTTTTTTCTAAAGAAAATGGAATGGTATTTTTTTTGCATACACAGTGTTTTTTTATTATTTTATTTATTTTAAGGCGAACAAAACATCGCTTCCTTAAATGTAAGTGTGAGTATAAAGTGTTAAAGTTGTAAGTGTATTGTTGCAATTGTAAGTGTGTGTTAGACTCGGGTACCGCGAGGGACGTCTAAATCCTCTCAATAGGTGCAGCTAGTCTGCACCCCTGCAGGGACATACACAGTATTTTTTACAACTAAACTTTAAACAATATATTTCGCCTTGTTCTGTCAATTTCTTTTAATTAGTTTGCCAAATTATTCTGGTAAGCTTTTGGTGAACTTGAAACATCCAGTACAAAGTAACAATTGTAAACAATTTTAAACAATCGAGATATTTTATAATCAATAAAACAAACTATTTTAAAATAATGTTTTTCGCAACACAAATACACATTTATATTATCATCAAATAATAAAATGTATAATACGGTATTTTACACTTGTCAAACTGTTATGCAAACGACAACTGGCACACCCAAAGACCTTTAGCAGTAAACCATATTTTATATCCGTGACAAGTTTAGCAAACAATAAATTACGTCTCGAGACAAATGTTTTGTCTTTTAAATCCACTTTAGTCCGCACAATTTGCGCCGACAGTAATATGTCTTCGTTATACCTACACATTGCAACTCCAAACTGCTACAAGAGTGTCTGTATATTGTGCTAATGTGTTTTATCACGTGCTATTTCACGTTGTTATTGTGCTGGTGTTGTTTTCACTAATTTTGGCGTTGTATCAAATATTTGGATATTTATTTTTTATCCAATACGGAATTTAAGAATTTAATATGAAAATGGAGTCTAAATATAATTATCTAAAAATACAGTATTTATCTTCTATAAACGTGAATAGAGGTCAGTTTTGTTGGTTTTTTCGTGTACTATGTTCCTGTATATGTTGCAATAAAAAGTAAAATATTTTTTTTTCACTATGAAATAGATTTCTTGAAATAAATAATAATGTAATGTATTTACTTCAATTTAAATTTCTGTAATTCTTGTTTTCAAACTTCGATACGTAGATTAATCATTAGATGTCAAGTTGAGTAACTAGACTTTACAATGCATTATTATATACATTGAACAGATTAACAGATATGCGGATCCAGAAATTTGAAAGTTAACATAAACGTCACTGTGTAAAAAATTGTTTCTCTAAAATTTCACTATGACAGAGTTGAAACTTAATATGAGTTGCTTTGTTTATTAGGTTATTGCTGAAATGAACTTTTATTGTGGAAAGTTTTAATGTAAATTGTCGAGTACGTAGGAAAACTTTCAATTTAGTTTTATAATGTTCCCTTACCTTCTTTTCCTTCCAATTCCTAAGATAACAGCTCTTAATACCGGACCTGAACCTCAACAGAAAAAAGCCAAGTGTGGAATTCAATATTTCAACCGAAGCTAGGTAATTAAACCGTCTATATTTTTAGATTAAAGCAATAAGTTTTGAGTATTCAGGTGTGAAATAATCAAAAGCCTAAACCTTGCCTTTCACATTTTTTCTTTATAGTTAATGTGTTTAAAAGTGGCTTTACGGAGGTTGCATTTGCCTTTATAATGCCAAGCAGCAACGTCATCAACAATAAGAAATTCTAACTACCACTGTTGAATTATTTATTTACAATTTCATCATTAATAGTGCTAACTTATTTTGCTATAAAAACATGTACATATTTTATTACTTTTTTAATTATTTTTAATAATTATTGTTTATATTTTATTAAATTTTAAGATTGTGGTTTTAAACACGTATAAGACAAATTTTAGAAAAAAATTTAATACAAATAAATTGATATCAGATATTTCTTTTCAATTAAATATATTATTGTTACAGTTTTTAGATTTATGTAATTTATGTGTTTATTTGTTCTGTCATTGCAATGTATTTTTTCTCACGCATAAAACAGATTATTAGCCGGAACAATCACATTTATTGTAGTAATGAATTTTTCCTAATGCAAATACTGATGAAATAATTTAATAACATGTGAAAATCATAACGATTGTACCATACTGTATATTTACCATACTGTATATGTACCATACTGTATAAGTGCCATACTGTATATGTACCATACTGTACATATACCATACTGTATATGTACCATACTGTATATATACAGATTTTCACATGTTTGTTTTACAAATATAAAGTAACGTTTTGTAACAGGAACTTTACCGGTTACATTTTTGTAAATAACAGCAAGACCTGTTTTTATGATACATTACTGAGCTTTTCCTTTAATGTGAAATTCGCGCCACTGTGTTCATTAGGACAGCGTCATATTTTATTCATAATTGTGCATTCAACAAAAAATTTTAGAACATATATTTTCGAAAATTTTCAAGCATAAATGGCGAAGGTTTTCCTTAATTCTCCAAATATTAATGAATACTTTTGTGACCTAAAACTTGCCATTGAACATATTTACTAGTTGCAGTCCAGATAAAGAACTTCATTAAAATCGCTGTTATATGTACACTTTTGGAAAGTTAATTTTTCTAATACGGTTATTGTATATTTCGAAAAATTAACTTACATTTCTCGAACTCTTATCGTGGTCAAGAATGTTTTTCACTTTGAGTTTATTTATTGAACACAAAAATCGGTATTTGGCGAAACTGCATTTTATCAAGAAAAATAATATATTTTTACAAAATTCTTTTATTTTTATTTATATTTTATGTTTTGATTTATTTCCCTTTAAATATGTGCATACAAATTTTACATGAATGTGATTATTACATTAGTGATATTGTACAACTAATAAAAATAAAAATAATAAATGCACATGCTGGATCATGTAAACTTTTTTTAAAAGGCGAAAAGTACATTGATGCTGTTCCCCTAAATGTAAGTGTGAGAGTAAAGTGTTAAAGTCTTAAGAGTAGTGTTGCAAGTGTAAGTGTGTGTTAGACTCGGGTACAGCGAGAAACGTCTATATCCACTCAATAGGTGCAGCTAGTCTGCACCCCTGAACGGGACCATATAAAACACCTAAACCCTGTTTTTCAAAACTTATAGGCCTAAATATTAAATTCATTTAAAGCAACTCCTAGTACGCAGTATTAAACCTAAACAAATCAAAAGAATATATATAAACAAACATATTGAGAAATAAAGATTAGACCACAAAGGCAAAGCTTGATTGGAAGTATAAATTGTACAAACATTGATCCCAAATAAATTACCAGTTACCACACTCAGTACTATACCAAAACATACGCTTATATATATATATATATATATATATATATATATATATATATATATATATATATATATATATATATATATATATATATAACAACGATATACACACATATACATATATATATATATATATACACACACACACACACACACACACACACACACACACACACACACACACACACACACACACACACACACACACACACACACACACACACACACACACACACACACACGTTTCATATTTAGTGACAGGTTTCGCCGTGAGGCATCTTCATACATATTATGTCTAAAGATGCCTCATGGCGAAACATATGTCACGAAATAAGAAAAAAATGTGAAGCTATATTAGTGTTTTAATTTATTTTGTTTGTTCTTGTTTATTTCAGTTTTTCTTATTACTATAATTCATTACTGGTTTACATTCAGTAATTCTAATTACCTTGAAATTCATAGTGAGAAAAATTCCTATTATATTATTTCTTCTCTTAAATAATGTGTATTTTAATAACATTTTCTCTGTTGAAAAGAACATCATCACATAATATACTTACCGAAAAAAATATGATTATAAAATTACTAAAAAAATATAAAAACCATAAATTCTCCAACTTGAATTGTAGAAGATATTTTTCTAAACAAAGGAAAAGAAATAATTTAAATGCCACTTATGACAAAAGATGATTGTTTATTTCTGAATAAAACTGCTTATTACGAAAAGTTCTTTGTGAAGGTTTTAATAGAAGCTCATGTTTGACCGTGAGCAATTAATCGCTATTATTGCAAAAATGGATCGCTTTTATTTACAAAGTATTGAAAAGTACAAGGGAACTCACAATTTAAGTAAATGAGGATTCTCTAATAGTGCTCCTTGGTTGCGAACCAGCTACAGGGTGTTCGGAAGTATTCATTTAAGAGTCGTTATTGTAATATCCGTCTGGAACTCAGTAATGCTTTCTTAAAACCCTTTTACAATCTCATTAAATGTAAAACGCAGCAGGAAATAAAATTGCTTATCTTTTTAACTTCATCGTTAAAGATTACACGTTTAAGATAAGTGATCTTGTTTTTGGATAATGGAAAATATATTTAGATAAAAAAACTCATGTGGCAAGAACCTAACATTCACTATATATATATATATATATATATATATATATATATATATATATATATATATATATATATATATATATATATATATATATATATATATATATATATATATATATATATATATATAATTTCTGGAGTCAAAATCGCTTTTCTCAGCACATACTAAGGCAAAGGCATAAGTGAGATATTTTTAGAAAGACTTTTTAACCGGCTTCTGACATTGCAAAACGATTTTGCGGTAAAACGTACTGTTTTTGGAAAATATTAACATAAAAGACATTTTTAACTGTCATAAGCAATATGGCATCTTGGATTCGCAGCTCGCTTGCGCATACGCGGCATCACAAATCAAACTATATTTTACAAAACTAACTTATTTATCAGGAATAGACAATTCCATTACAAATGCCACTTTTTTGCATAACGTGCTTAGAACAATGTCAATATATACTTAAAAGTCATTAAGCTTACAATTTATGTGGCTTTACTGACAGGCCACTATCCCTGCCCGTCATACAAGGCGGGACAAGCTTTTCGAATACCAAAAACATGTTTTGGCTACTGTTTTGCACAAATATATTTGTAATTTCTCCTTCCATCATGCATTTATCTATTGTTAATTGATTTTTTTTATTCATTTTTTAAACAAGTTTTCCCTTCCTTCCATCTACCGCCCTCATCCCAATGTCTACCATTATTCAAAAGGTTGTGTTTACTTAAGACTTTCATAGTGCGAAATTTCGCACGGACCCCTGGTTTTTAATTATTACGGAAAGGTTTTTATCCACCTAACAGTAGTACTGTATTTTACTGTCAATGAGCGTTAATAGTGCTTTTATTTACGTCAATTTCAATTAGATCACTATAAGTGGTATATATATATATATATATATATATATATATATATATATATATATATATATATATATGTGTGTGTGTGTGTGTGTGTGTGTGTATATATGTGTGTGTGTGTGTGTGTGTGTGTGTGTGTGTGTGTGTGTGTGTGTGTGTGTGTGTGTGTGGGGATGTGTATGTTAGTGTTTATTAACTTAGAGAATGGTGTTTCCTTGACAGTGTGTGTTGTGTGTAGTGTCGTGTGTAATAAGTGTGTGTGTGTGTTGACTACAGTGTCAAGTGAGTTGCATCTTGTGTATATGTTGCCGACGCCGCTGCTTGCAGGCGCTTCAGTATCTTTTATCTAACAAGTATACCAGCCTAATCATCACTATTTTGCTTTAAAGTTTACAGTTGAATATATTGTCAGTACTATGGTCAACAACATATCTAAATGTTTATTTTTTACAATTATCTGTAACGAAAAATAGAAATATTGTGTTTTATCAAAAAAAAAACAACATAAGTTTATATGAATTCATTAATTCATAATTAATTCTTTAATTTAGGGCTGTTTTCTTAATTCAATTCAGATATGGTTTGAATAAAGCAGCCTTCAAACAATATTTTTATATTATTATTACTATTACTACTACATATGTAAATTAGTATACATTTACAGCTTTGCACATAAGCCTTTAAGAGCAAAACCTATCCAAATGAACTTTATATTTTAATAATATATCTTTCTTTAACTAAGCGAATTCTACTTGTTAGATAAAAGATACTGAAGCGCCTGCAAGCAGCGGCGTCGGCAACATATACACACGATGCAACACACTTGACGGAACTGTAGTCTCTAAGTTAATACACAGTACGGAACCTCTATCTTATTATATAGGTCGATCTCTAACTTATAACATGATACTATCGAAGGAAAAACGAATCTCTAAGTTAATATATCTCTAAGCTATTACACCTTCCCTAAAAAGATCACCTGCATAAAAACCTTAGACATTTACTCATTTTGTGGAATATTTTGTAAATTAATTTTGTGTAATACCAATTCAAATTTAATAATCACATTAGTTGGAAAGATTAGCATTGTAAAAAATAAAACAATTTTGATGTGAATCAGGTCGATGTTATACGTGTAAAGCCACCGACGGTAAATTTCAGCTGATAATGAACACAATCTCTAACCCAATTCACCTATGTTGCAATCTCTATAAATATTCCTATGAATATGATTTCCGCGTTTTCAACTAAGCAAAGCATACATGTACAAATTTCGATATTCCACTTTGTGTAAAAAATAAACCGAACTATTTTGTTGTTACATACTAGAAATTAGCATAAGCAAACAGTTTCTTTAAGTACATTCATGTTTTTATGAAAATAAAAACAAATTTATAAACCTTAGTTTTCCAATGGTTATTTGTTAAATATCATTCAGCACAATTTTGTTGTGATATTCACTGCGTATACCCAAGTCACGCACTGTACAGTCACGTACACATAAAATGCACGTATTACTAACTGCGGCAAATCGGTTAGACTGGCAACACGGGATTTTTTTGAAACACTGACTGTACGAACAGTTTGAATTATTACATATACAGATTTTTCACAATCAGTTATATTTAACTTCTCGACGGAACCTAAAAATTGAATAACATATGAAATACATTTGGTACACGTCCGTTAGATACAACTGTTCTAAAAGAAATATTGTTCTGATTTTCCAGCAGAATCATCTTTTAAGTATCTAAATCTCATTATGAAGTCGAAATGAGGAATTCAACACTTTGTTACACACACACACACACACACACACACACACACACACACACACACACACACACACACACACACACACACACACACACACACACACACACACACACACACACACATACACACACACACACACACACACACACACACACACACACACACACACACACACACACACACATACATATATATATATATATATATATATACACACACACACACACACACATATACATATATACATATATACATATATACATACATACACACACAACACACACATGTTGAACACACATTTGACACATACACACATGATATATATATATATATATATATCAGATATATATATATATATATATATATATATATATATATATATATGTGTGTGTGTGTGTGTGTGTGTGTGTGTGTGTGTGTATACACTCACACGGTATATTTGTAATGTGTATTTTATACTTACAACGGACTTATACCCGCCAAACTAAAACGGGTATGTTTTAATCTGGCTGACTTTAAATGATATTAATTTAAATATCCACAAAATTAATTTACAAAATATTCCACAAAATGAGTAAATGTCTAAGGTACTTATGCAGGTGATCTTTTTAGAGTATATCTATTTGTATCCCTTCTCTATATTGAAATTCTCAGTAACAGAACCATCTCCAGGAGTTCATATAATTTTGTAAATCATACAAGTTTGATTTACTCCCGCACATGTAATTGGTGACCTTCAAGTTGATTATTGAAGTGCTTACTGGTGCTTCGTCTGCTAATTCTCTTTTAATTTGTCTTTCTCTTGAACCTAGCCATAGAATTTGTTCTCCATTCGACCAGACTTCAAATTTGCAGTGACGTCCTACTAATTCGTATTTACAGTCTTACTCGTGCAAGTTTCCACGAGTAGCTAGAGAATGAGATATGTCTATAAAGTGCCACGCGTACACTGTGAGGTCGCCAGTTACTCCAAGGCTCCGTTTGAAGCACCAATATGCC
This sequence comes from Callitettix versicolor, assembly GCA_022606455.1. Classification (NCBI taxonomy): domain Eukaryota; kingdom Metazoa; phylum Arthropoda; class Insecta; order Hemiptera; family Cercopidae; genus Callitettix; species Callitettix versicolor. The sequence goes on from CM040191.1 coordinate 28,189,559, forward strand.
GCTGTAATGGTTAGGGTCGCTCTACATTTTAGATTTAGCCAAGCTATGTAGATTTTTTTTTAATTTTATTTTAAGGCGAAAAACACATTGAGGCTATTATCGCCTTCCTAAATGTAAGTGTGAGTGTAAAGTGTTAAAGTCGTAAGCATAAGTGTAATTTTGTGTTAGACTCTGGTACCGCAAAGGACTTCTAAATACTCTCAATAGTTGCAGCTAGTCTGCACCCCCTGCTAGGTCAAGCTATGTAGTGTGTGTGTGTGTGTGTGTGTGTGTTGAGTACAGCAGTAAAATTTATACGAACTAGAATTACAGTTGGATCACTAAGACAGTCCGCTGTCTCATAGGAATGTCTTAGAAGAGGGAAAATATTTGTATTATTTTGGTATTCTGCAGTTAGAGAAAATACTAGAATTTTTAGTAGATTTTAGACAAAGTAAGGTGAGATATTTTTGTAAAAGCCAAAGGTGTAAGGAATTGGATATATATTTCAATGTTAAGGAACGTTTCAGCCCTTTAACGTTTCATTAAAACCTAAGTTAGAACAACCTCTACTGTGTCAAATAAAATTTTTTTAATCAAATATAATATATATATATATATATATATATATATATATATATACATGGGTATAAAATACTCTACTTATGAATCCAAAATCAATACGTTTCTTCGCCATTTAAAAAATATCCAACTTCAAGTACCATTAACGTTAAAACAATTTTAAAATTTTAACGCTTATACCACGACGAGGCAAGTAGCAAAGTGGATTTAATATAGTGTTAAACATGCTTGTGCTGACATATCTCAAAGGCCGTGGCAGTAATGCAATTTGAATGGCGAAGAGATTAAGACGGCTTTCACGGCAGAGTGCGTTGTTGTATTTATTAAGTGCTTAATTAACTTTGCTTTGCCCTTAATGCAGGAAGAGCATGTCACTTGCTGAACATAAAATTAAAGCTTGTAATTTACTTTTTTCCGAACTCAATTTCTAGGTTTTATTTGATGAAGTGAAAAGTAAACTAATTTCGACAGTGCTGTTAAATGATTAACTTGGTGAAATACATAATCTAGAAATTTAGTTGTTGGATTCAAACAAAGATTAAACAAATTGTACTTTTATAAGCGTCACACGTCTGTATACAATAGTTATTTCTATTGTAATACAGTATTTCATTATTCTAACAGAAAAGTTTTTTAGCAAGGTTTTAATAGAAATGAGCTATTGAGTGAACAATCCTAGTACGACCCCAGAATCGGACTTTGAAATGAGCACCGATATCACTTTTAGGAAAGTCGTTTATATATATATATATATATATATATATATATATATATATATATATATATATATTTGCTAGGCATAATCGTGAGGGTATTTATAATGTCCTGCTCCTAATTTACTTGCAGTTTTAATCAAACGTGGCCCCGCAGGGGGGTGCACACTAGCTGCACTTATTGAGAGGATCTAGACGTCCCAAGCGGTACACGAGTCTAACACACACTTACACTTACTACACTACACTTACGACTTTAACACTTTACACTCACACTTATATTTAGGGAGACGATAATAGCCTCAATGTGCTTTTCACCTTAAAATACAAAAAAAAAAATCAAACTTGGAATAAAAATCAATTTGTGTAAAAGCTTGTACAACTACGTTTACCAGTAAAATAAATTCAACACTTTAAATTTCGGACATTTCACCAACGTAATTAACGTTAAAACTGCATAAATTAAAACACAACATTTTCAAAATAAACTGAAATTTAAAGGCTATGGTTCATTTCGTATTTTTAATGTAATTTGTAAATTTAAAATAATATTTGAATGATAATTATGATTGTTAAATCAGAATTTAAAAAAAAGAACAGATAAACATTAAAGAAAATATTTTGGAAAATCGCGTACAACACATTAGTGATAAAGATGAGCACCGTGATTACTTATAATTTTATTTCTACAAAATTGAATTTTAAGTAGGCCTACTAAAACTAACTAAATTTATTATTTATGACTACGTTGGCAAGAAAAAAGTTAAAGTTTTGATGATCTCAAGCAACACGTACATTAGATTACAAAGAGAGATAAACTTTAATTAGAGTAAGAAAACGTTAACGTTTAACAATCTCAACTGGCAGATTTCATTCCCTTAAGGAGAAACGTAATCTGGCGTAACTGCGGTAAAAGTTACGTCTCGCTTGGAGTAAAGTTGGCGATATCACGATGCACTGTGCATTGTGCATAAGAGTTTACTTTTGTTCTGTTTGGCTTTTAACATACATTTGCGATTTTAGCCTGATATTGATTATATATCACTAATTTTTACAGTAACTCTTGATCCCTTTAGATGTTTTATTCCTTCTAATATTTCCCCCCTCTCTCTCTCTCTCTCTATATATATATATATATATATATATATATATATATATATATATATATGTGTGTGTGTGTGTGTGTGTGTGTGTGTGTGTGTGTGTGTGTGTGTGTGAGTGTGTGTGTGTGTGTGTGTGTAATGATTGTGCATGTGTAGATTAGTGTTGTGCACACAAAACTCTTTTACTCTAAAGTAATAAAAAAATTTTGATGAAAGTTTAGTTTTTCCCATACCTCGGTATTAATTTTTAATTTGTAAGAAGTATGTTTTTTTTTAAAAAAACTGGTAAAATTTTATGTTTGCTTTAATGATTTTGCTAAAAGTACAAGGAAATAAATAAGTGTGAATAGTTTTATTCCCAATAAATAAAGGAGGCATAGAAAAAAATATAAAATCTTAACCAGTTTCTCAAAATCGGTTTTGATAAAATTTTGGTAAAATACGAAGATTTGTGACTAATGTCGGTAACGCATTAAGTAAATCATTTGTGAGTTATCATCTGTAAATTTATTATTTGGAGTAAATCGATAAAACGTTTATTGAACGCGAACAGCCTTAGAGTTTTTCATTACGTACTTTTGAAACTTTCTTTTCTTTTCTTTAAAATTTGTAATACTATGATCAACATTTTATAAATACATAATAAGCTGATTTACCCCCTTTTATGTTTTGATAATTCCTAAGTTATTCCGCATGTTTATTAAACCATATTGTTTGTAAGAATGTTAGAAAGGTTGTGTGATATTTGCTTCACCACTTCCATATTTAATAAATTACATGTTTAATTTTTAAAGCGTCGACTTTTATGAAAAACGGCACGAGTTTATTAAAAAGAAATTTAATTAGATGAAATACCTTTCCACGGTTATTCATAGATGTTAAATACTGCAAGTATATGGATTAAAATAGCATTCTTAATTGGGAAACATTATTTCTTTTTGGTAAAAATTTTGAGTAACAATTCCTGTTAAAATAACATGACTTAAGGTTTTGTCTGTTCGTCGTATTTTTTAGCTTTCAAATATTTTTCAAAAATTTGATGAAACATTTAACTTTTTAGGTCCAAGAGTCCTTAGCAAAGAAACAGTCCTCTTTTTTCAAATAGAAACATTTACGTTAAAAATAAATGTTTAGAAACACGGTCATTACTAAAATAAGTAAGTTAAAAAACTTAGTAGTCTTTTAAAAATCGATTTTGAAATTTGTATACTGTTTATAAATCGATTTGCATGTTCGGTCAATGTAAATTAATTTTCGATGCATTCCAAAAAAAACACCCTTAAATCAACCGATTTGTCGAAACCGTTTCACACATTTTCATAACACCAAAATTAAAGGAAGTATGTCATGTTTTAAATGAAAGAAATATTATGTTTAAAGATGAATTTCGTAAAAAATCATTTTTTTCATTTAAAACAGAAATATGTTATTCTTTTTTTAAAAATTGGTACACCGACTTGTAAAATCTTAATGTATGACTCTAATGTTCGGAAGTTCTACTAATTATAATCTATAAAATTCTCCGTAGTGTATTTTTCAAAAACGAAACATATACTCAAGGTAAATAAAACAACATCATTTTTATTTGGCACAATATTTTATTCAATTGGTTTCCTTATTTTCTAAAAAAAATTTTACAATTGATCTATTTGTTTTAGAAAAATGTCTCGCCAAAAACTCTTTATTGAACAATCGTTAGTAATATTCTTATTAATAAGACGTTGAGTTGACTTTGATATGACTCATTGATCAATATAGTTTTTTTTTTTTTATTAAAAGTTAATAAGTTAAGTATATAAAATTAATTTTGAACGCTTATTTTAATTTTTAATATGCATTTAACATGTCATTATCCCACCATAAATTACATTAACATTCTGTGTTAGAAAAAGCAAATACGGGAACAAAACAAAATAAATACTCGTACTACGTATTTATCACTTAATTTGAAAAAAACATTATCTTTAAATGTATGTATTAATTGTTAGTAATACGTATTCTTAATAAATTAAAATTTACTTCATGTTTATTTGTCAACGCGTCCAGCAACACATCACTCTCTTTCTCTTTTGCACACATAACTTTCTGAGATATGATTTTATCCTTACCCTGAATTGTAAATATAAGTTTCATTAAAACCATGATTCAAAATATTATTCAAAGTATAATATATATACTTTGAACGTAAAAGAGGAGATATACTATACTGAAGCAAACTAAACATTATTCCATTAAATATTTTTTTAACGATAAAAAGGTTATTTTATAATTACTTCTGTTGCTTCTATTCCAGAAGAAAAAATAATAACTAGCCAACACATTACAGTCTCTTCAAGTGAGAAGTGGTTCGATCAAAACAAAATGGCTGAACAACAGCAGTTTCAAGTATCATTTTGATTTTTATAACAAACTTCTAAAATATTTGTTTCTTCTGTTATGTTTATTTTTTTGTAATGGATTATTGATATTTTAAAATGAATTTAAAAACAACATCGACGGCTTAAAAGATCTGTAATTGCTTGGCGTATTTTCTATACTAATATTTTTCATATTTTAACAAATTTACAGTGTTAAATAATATAAACGGATGATATGTTTGAAAATAAATTGATTTTAACAATTCACAATAACTTACACTATTTTTACATTATTTCTAAAAAGCATTAACAGATTTATATTTACAATAAATTTATGTACAATTTCCTAAGTTTATAGTATATGCAATGACCGTTTTTCTTAACATATAGATTATTTATTTTAAATTGCATACCAATTGATTGACTTAATAATTTTCAAAAAACAATTATTGTTATCGAAAATTTCAATTTTAGTAACTGCAAATTTTAGAAAACACCGCATGTGAACATTTCTTCAGAATTCGTGTAAATGTATCTTATTTTAACATTGGCATTATATTTAATTCGTTATATTAATTAACTTATATTAATTAAGTTCGTTTTTTTATTGAACTTTCCGTTACACTGACGTTCAATCGAGTTAAGATACGTTGAAATCAGCCCCAAGCCTGACTTATAGATCACTTTTTTAGTTGTATTTTTTATACTTTTATGTGTATGTATTAAATATTACTGGACTTTGCTTCGCTTTTCGATTCTCTTGGTACACAAATTTAACTTTGTCAATTCGTTCAATAGTCTTGAAATGGCAGTTACTCCAACTCTTTAAAAAATAACTTGTTTTATATTGATTTTTTTAAGCTTTGATTTCACCATAGTTATCAGCGTAAAACAATTAAAATTGCATTGAACATAAGAGAAAAAACCTGTCGGTGGCCAGGGTTGCTTTCCATATTTTCATTGTAACTTTAAAAAGTATAATGTTAATGTAAGCTAATTACGATCCTAAAATCAGGTTTACAGAAATGTTTAAATAATATTTTTTTTAAGAAATCACTTCCTTTACATCAGCAAGAAAGCAGGTTATTATTATTAAAATATAATGGCCTACTATATATTTCCTATATACACAAAAACTATTTTTATAGTTTCATGGAATCTTACTTGGTTTTTACCACCGCCATATTTAAATAACAGTGTGTATATAAAAATTTCAAATATTTTTTCATTTGCCGTTTTGAAATAGTAAAATATTTCTAAAAATATTTTTAGAGAATTTTTAGGTTAATATTCCACAAAACTGTAAAGTTTAATATTGTATTGTAAAGTCAAAAATCCTACATAAGTTATACATCTTTAACACAAATATTATCAAGTTGTAAATAATATTCATAAATATGTCAACTGGATGTGCAAATTGAAATAACTATCTATGTTAAGTGTTTTGTCCCAAAAATGTTGAACTTAAGTTTCAGTACACTTTTCAAACATTTTTTGTTAGGAATGTTTTTGTTTACAAATAAAACAATCAACATTGTAACAAGGTAATTCCAATATTAGCTAAAACACTGTGCATTAATTGCACAAAGTGATGAATATCCAGGTCACAGTCGAGAGCAGAAGTCGAGCTTGGTTTGATTGTCTGGAGTAGCGGCAGCCTGTAACAAAATTTATAATTTTATTGGAAAAACGTTTTCAAATTCAATGGTGTGTGTCGAACGAGAATGGAGCACAACTATGAAACACAATTTTCTCGATTATTCTGTTTTTGAAATTTGAGGCTTAAACTATGTGGAAGTTAAAGAAACACTAAGCTCTATAGTTCAGTTCACTATATAGCTTTACAATTCATTACAGGTTTCGACCTTCACAGGTAATTTGCAATACTATGATAAACAAGTACGATTAAAATTAACACTTGATGTTTGTTTTACCTTCAAAAGCTATTCTTTTGGAAAACTTCGTAATTTCAAAAATGTTTTCCGTAAAAATCCCATATTTTCGATTTTTAATTTAATTATTACATTTTTCTTTACCTCTACTGTATGTCATTTATTTACCATTTGTTTTTTCTTTTAGTTATCAGAACATTGTATTCCTATTCTTATCATTATTGTAGTTATTTCTGCATGTTTTTTTATTAGGTTATTTCTTTCTTAACTTTTAAATTTTACAATTAACGTGTGTACTTTATGTAATTTTGTACTATTCATACTTTATTTTATATAGATTGTTCTCTAATTTAACCATTATTCAGAACTTCAACTTGTATGCGGTAGCTGATTTTTCTCTTAGATTATTTTTGCTTTTTTTAGTTTTACATTTAACTATTAACCTGCAAATATTTTTTACAAGCATTACTGCCTGTGTAGTACGTAATAACTTTCCCTTAAAACTGCCCACATAGGTCCTTAACCTATGTTTTTCAAACTTAACAGGTTTTAAACCTGTTCAAAAGCTGCTAGCTGCTACTTCTTATTCTTCTTTATTGTATTAAATAATTATATTACATGTTAATGACTTGTTAAAACCGAAACCAGTAATGCGTAATAAAATTTTAGAGTGAATTAAATCTGTTTTTTATTTATTATTGTCAAAAAAATTCTAATTTTCTGAATTTTACTTTAGGAAAAATAATGACAACTCTGGTCTAGGATCTGCTGTTTTAGGTGTTAGCACGTAAACCAATGACATTTTCTGTAGCCACGTTTTGAACATTTTTCTAGATTTCTACAAATATTTTTAATTCTATTTTTCTTAAGAAAAAGTATTTAATTAATTGGCTTAAACTCCTGCTCAAATGTAGCTCATACTTTACCCTAACCAAAACGAATAGGACATTATCACATACAAAAAGTCAGTTTTAGAAACTATAGAAGAAAAAATTTAAAATAATATTCTGGGTTCTTAAAACCAGTTCATCAGATTTTGTTCAAACTTTTTTCAAAAGAAAATTTGATACTGAAAACATTCGAAATAAAAAAAATGTTTGGTTCAGGAAAATTTATCCAAAAAAATCAAGAAAACAACTCTTTACAGACATCGTGTTTGTTTTGTTTTTATTGATTTCTTTTAATGCCGTATATTTCATTATTAGTTAAAGAATAATTTATGATTTATTTCAAATATAGTATACTGCTTTTTATATGAGTCTTCATACTATATGATCTAAACTTGAACAAAATTTAACTAAAATATTTTATGAAATTAGTCATATTTACGTGATTTTTTTTTGCGTTTACTCATTAACTGCTTTTTTCGGAAAACTAATTCAATGTGAGAAAGTATGTGTAATTAGCAAGATCGAAATATAATTGTTTTTTAAATATAAAGTAAAATATAAGTAATATAAATACAAAGTAAAAACACTTTAATATTACACAGTGTATTCAAAAACTTGTTTTTTCCTCATACAAGGAATTGTTCCATTTCATATGTCGTGCCTTAGTATCTTACTATAGTATACTGCCTAAGTATTAGATTGTTCCCTCTTAATATAGGGAACTAACCTAATATGACTAATAACATATCACTTTACATTGTATTTTATTTTTCAACACAAGATAAATATACAGAAGTAATTAACATTGTCGATTGTTTTCATTCATTTGAAACAGCTTTGATTGACTGCGCAGTTGACTTCATTAAAACATTTTATACAGGGTGTGTAAAAATTTCGGATTTTATTTTTTTATAACAATCGACTCATTATTTTTTTAAAAGTCTAACTTGATGTCAGTTAAATAATGAGAACAAGAGATCTGCGTTAACGGTGAGGGATAAGCAACGGGAGTAACTGTGGCTTGAACTAAGAACCGTTAGGTGCGCAAATCAAAGACGCAGCAGACTGACCGTTGTTTTATCCACATCGATCATCGAGCCCTATTGGGTTTTCAAGCTGTATTCAGCAACAAAATTTTAAATGTTTTGAGAAAAAACAACACTATTTTATCTTTTGGTATGAATTTGTTTTTTAAGTGACAAATATGTTCAACTTTCAGCCTAAAGCACACAAAAAAGGCAATAAAAATTTACGATCGTTTTAAGACATTTTTAAAAGTAATTGAATTAAAGCATAAATTAAAATTAACGAAATTACTTTGGTTTAGAATATGTTTGTTTTAAAGATCCAATTTTTATAAAATATTTTGAAACGAGATAGTTCATTAACATTAATTTATATTTTAATTTAATTACTTTTTTCATTAAACAATTTTCTTAAAACGATAGTAAATTTTTAGGCTTTAGGCTGAAAATTTATCATATTTTAAAAAATAAATGCACACTAAAAGATACAAGTGTGTTGACTTTTCTCAAACAATTTTTAAATTCGGTGCTAAATACAAGTTATTTCTTAACACTGGAAAACCTACTCAAATATAAACTGACAATTTCATTTAATTACCTTTCTCTTTTTATAATAGTCTTTATATTTTGTAAAAATATAAAAAAGTAACTTTATTTAGAAAATAAAATATAGAAAAGTAAAATGCCAATATCATTTTATCACTGGATTAATTTTGTTCTGTAGATTTGTGTATTATAAGTAATTAGATGCGTTCTAAAAATATAAAAAAGGAAATTAAAAACTTGTTCGAAATATTTAATTTAAAATTCTACACCATAATGTACTGTTTTATGTATCTACCAATAGTTATTTTTCAATTTATCTTGTTTTTTAAAACATTTTTACACACCCTGTATGTGCAAGGAAGGACACACAATATATTAAGTGCAAGCATGCAGTAGAAGTGCTGGGATAAAGTCACGAGTACCTGATCCAGACATTTGGCCTGGCTGTCCTTCAAGGGTGAGTTCCCCGTGTGAAAATACAACGGAAGGGGATGAAACTGTTACAGGAGAGGGTGACTTGGTGCTCAGGCGGGCGGGAGTCTTTTCTGAAAGCACCAGTCAAAGTTAGCTCATCAAAGTATGGATTGTCTATACTTCGGGTAAAAATTCGTTTAATTGCCGTACGATCCCGTTGTTATGCATACTTCAATTATTTTGTGTAAATTAATAAATTCTGACGTAATAAAAAAATTTGGAAGAAAAATACATATATTTATTTGACCGGTTTTAAATAATCCGTACTTCTCATTTTTTTTATAGAGAGGAATACATTATGTATCGTATGCCGAAGTAAAAAAAAAACACTTTTTTGAGGTAAAAAAGCTTAGTTAGCATAAGCATTTTTCGAAATATAATAAATCAAAAATATAGTTTAGCAAAAGAGTAATATTGTTAGAAGAATATGAAACAAAACAAAAAACTTAAAATATTTTTTAAATTTTTGTATTTGTTAAGAGTATATATTTCATAATCAGGCTTACTCTTTAACAATAAAACCGCTGGTCTTTATACAAAGAATGTATTTAGACCCTTAAATTACAAAATCAGCTGACTATTTAATCAAACTATGTATATCCAATTTGTAAGGCCTATAGTTAGATTTAATAAAAAAACAAGAAGGTTCAACTTTTGTTTTGCATAGAGTCAAATCTGTATTATACCTATAAAAATAAGATCTTTTATTTCTGTAATTTTATGAGTTGTTCTAACTAAAAAAACCTAATAAGGATTTTTTCTAAAGATTATTTTCAGAATTGTTAATCAATACTGTAGAATGGATGGTACGTTGAAATTTTTTATCACTCTTTGTGGACAATGATTTTGTTTTTAAATAATTCAAAATGCATATTTGTAATCTCATACCAGTTCGATAACAAATACAATGTATAAAATTTGTTTTAACCGTTATTTTAATATCATAATTTCCGATTTTGTTGAAGTTGTGCAACGCCAGATATACACGTTTGCCAACATAAAGTTCTATAACCTACGTAGGTACAGGATGAAGTAAAATATGAATTATTAATTACTTAAATTGTCATTTCCCGTGAAATTTCCTCTTTGGAACATTTTTTAACCTTGTCACAAATTTTCATTTATCATAAAGTGAATATTGTTAGT
>CM040191.1:28205265-28227765 GCA_022606455.1 Callitettix versicolor
CGTCCAAGATGATCCTCTTGCTGACTGATGGAGGAACTCTGTTGGTTGCGATACACAGATACGCTCCCATGTCTGTTCTGGATATCCTCGTCAAATTTAAATGCTCCCCGTCAAACACGTTCACTGAAACACAAAATAGTTCATTCTTAAAAGTTGATTCTTTGCAAAATATCCCTAAACTTACATAATCGTGTTTCTTTCAAATATTTTTTCCTTTTCTAAGTACTCTCATATTAAACATTGGAGTGAAAACATTTTGAAAACTGTTTTGATAAAACTGTACAATATGAACTGTTTTTACAACTAATAATGTTTTATTTATTACGTAAATAAACTGCTTTGCTAATTAGGCTATGTTATTGTCTCTGGAAGAAATAGTAGAAATTTGTTGGTTTACATTTGGCTGGATTCTTCCCATTTCCACCTCTGCAAGTTTTAGGTTCGGGTGTTTGTATGCTGTCGTATTGTTGTTGTGTGTTCTCCTCGATGTTTGACCTGCATTTATACTGAAATTATGGCATAATTGTTGTGGATAAACTATTGTGTACGGGAGATGCGAAGTGGTGCGCCGGCAGTAATGTCTGGGCAGAAATGTAATAATCTAGCGTACATTAGATTCAAGATACGAGAGCACTGCAAATCAATCAGAAGCCAGTATTGGTTGACGGGATAATTTTGAACTTGGTTCGCAGGCGTAGGCTATTAGAAAGCCGGGAGAGAAGTTCGGGAATTTAGCATTGATGTTTTTCGGTGTTAGTAAACAGAACTAGGTTGTGTACAGTCAGTTCCTGTGTTACAGTTACATTCAGTTCTTGAAGTGACAGTTTAATTTTATTACAACTTTTTATTGAATGTTTTACATAATACATTATTTATTTTGTACATTTCACTTATTTACAAAATAACTGGAATCATATTTTGGAATTTAATCCACAAAAATTAAAAATACGTTAAATAATACTTATGATAAAAATATTATGTTTATTAATAAAATTCATACTGGATATTTGAACGCCTTGCTATATATACAGTTTAAAGTGGTTAGAACGGCTTCGAAAGTAACGCAAACTCAGATATAACATTATTTTTTTAAATTCTAGCTAAACGCTTACTTTTAAAGTTAAAAAATCACGGTTTTATCAATACTACTTGATTCAAATGAAATGCCCAATCGAAATGGAAGTAGCCGACTGACAGATAAGTATTCTCAAAGTTACTAATGCTGATAAAAGAAACTACTTAGTGGCCAACATTTATTATTTTGCTGAAAGGCATATTTGTTCTTAAGACTCAGCGTTTGTTTAATCTATCCCACTACACTTAGGCACGTAGATGGTTGTGATTTCGCAATATTATCCTTCAATTTTTCCAAAGAATAACGGAGTTTTTTTTAATTTTTCGAATCCGTAGTGATTGTTGTATTAAACAATACACTAAGATGTAAATTACACTGTTTTTTAATACTGTATTTTAAAATACGTACTGTTTTCTTCATCATGTTTCTGTACACAAATAACGCATTACTAATTACTGATTTATTATTTCAATATATAAAATGAAGTAATGTAAATAAGGTATCAATATATGGATTAATGTTTTAATTCGTAATCCTTACTAATCTTTGAAATTAATTTTTTATAACGCATTTCTAATAACGTTACTCGGATGTCACATTGTCGTTTTCACAGTTCCTTCGACCACGTTACTTCACAGTGAGACAAGAACCAACTTCATCTATGAACATAAAATTTTTTATAAGTTTTTATTTTTGTTATATTAGTACATTTCAACCTTTTTTTCTCCTGTCGATCGTGATGCCTTGCCCATCTTCTCGCCTCCACATCATCTTTGGTGTAGGAAACCCTTTGGCTTTACAAGTCAAGCTAATGTTTTGGTTTTCTCTAACTGCTACCGCTGACTGAGTACTTTCTGAGTCCACAATCTGAGGAGGCACTGAGGACAATCACGTAACGTTATGATTATTTTCAAAATATGTTTTATTTTTAACTAATTACATAAATTCAATACGTATTTGTAAATATCATTGGATGTTTTATAGTAGGTTACTGAATAAAAAAAATAGATTTTATGTCTTATTGTTGGAAAACATTGAATTATTTTAAATAAGAGAAACCCATGCAGTATTTCTTGTTATTATTTAATTGTTGTATTATTTTAACAAACTATAAATAAATTAGTTTGTTTTGTTTTAATATTGATGAACACAATATATATAATAAGAGTTCTATCTAATTAAAAACTAGCACTTTTAAAGACTTTCCATTGAAATATTAACTAACTTAATTGTAAAAATTAAAATTCCTAACCTAAAGATTTGAAATACAATTTTGAAACAGAAGTAAATGTCACCACGTAGAAAGTGGATTGAAGTAAAATTGTATCATAGGTTTTCACGTATAAATAAATACAGTAAAATCTCTATATAACGAAACAGAAGGGAACGTTTGTTTTTGCCGCTGTAGAGAGATTTATGATATATAGAGAACTCAAATAAAACATGTATAAAACTTTTAGACACAATTACACTGTATGGTAAAAATATAAAAAAATAAAGTACTTCTTTTAAAATGTACTAATCACAAACACTCGATTAAGTTGACGCAGTTCGCACTACTTTTAACACTAGAATGACGTTATGGCATACTGATAATGTGTGAAGTAGTATAGACGAGTAGAAAGTGTGCACGTATTTTCGCACTATAGACAAATCCATGAAATTATGTTGGTCTCATTATAGAAAGTCACAGTATATATTTTTAGTATAGGAATAGGAAGAGACAAACACATTTTGCCCTTACAGAGAGATTTTTGTTAAAAAGAGATCCGAAATTAGAGAGATTTTATTGTATATAAGTTACACATCTTCTTGATTGTCACATTAATGTAATAAAATGATGGCTTTAATAAAATCAGTCTTCCGATTAAAATAACACGAATAAGTCATAAGTACTTTAGATTATTGTATGCACTTTAGTATATTTACTATAATTACTTTAGTGTATTTACTAATTAACACATTATATTATTTACTGTAGACTACAACCACAACCATACATATAATAACCAAATACTCTACTGATTACTGAAAGAAATATCTCTCTACTTTTCAGTAGTAGGTATTGAACTATAAGTAAACCATCAACTAACAGTTATTTGAAAGTGGAAACTTTAATTTATTACAATAATTCTGAAGGCACAGGCTATAACTTAGACAAGGCACAACTCTGAAAAATCATGAGGCCCATTACGTGGCAGTGTAGGCTTAGAGTGTACATGAACTTGGTACTATGTACCAAGGAGAAACCGCGAGCAGATTGTGCAGGAAAGAGGAGGAAACTGCAGTACACGTAATTCATGATTGTGAGCTATTGCTAGTAGGAGGCTAAAGGTTTTGGTTTTACAGGACACCATGGAGCTCCAGCAGGATGAACTAGTCAGTGGATTATTGAAACTTACTAAGGGCGCCAATCACTGAACTTACTAACTTACTAACTACTAACTTAAGAAGTTTAATTGTGCAGTAGGTCCATCGATCATAGTGCCTGGAGTTGTATAATCCTTTCTTCTAGTTTGTAATCTAACCCTAATTAGACATTGGACAGAAAAAGATTGATACAAAACTTTCTACTTTTTTTGGAATCTTTAGTGATAGCAACTTATTAGTGCTGAGTTTTTCATAGTATAATTAATTACCAACAATTTACATTTATGAAAAAAAAATCAAATTTTTGTGTTCTACAATGATGTTTTCTATGATCGTTCTTGTTTTCTTCCATTAATTATAAATGATTATTGCAAGCAAAATAACACAAAGGTGATCTTTGTTAATGACAGTTCAACTTCAACTATTATGGACGAGAACAATGTAGAAACTTTATTATGGAGTTCAGACAGTCGTCAATCAGATACAAGATGCACTAAGTATAAGAAGATTATTTGAATTAAACTTTAATCTTCCACTCAAACCAACTGACAGAAACTTGTTACAGTACAGAGGGGACGTTGTAGTTTGTTAATTAATAAAATTATTTCACTCTTCTGGAGCAATCATTTAGCAAAATAATGTAATTATTTTTAGCAACCACGCACTTACCTACTACTTGTAAATACCCCACTTGACTAATCATAGGGTTGGTATTTACTTGACACATATAATACCCTCTGTCTTCTTGTTGTACCCCGCTCACGTGCAACAGCCATGTCTTCTGGTTGTCGTGCGATACACTGAATCTCGGTACTCTCGATATCACGTGTCGATGTATCGTTAATATCATCTGTCTGTCGATATGTATCCACGCTACCTGAACAGAAATTTAACGAATGGTATTTTAATGATCACTCTATAAAACTCGCTTTAGAATCAATTGTAATTACAACTATTGCAAAATGGTTTCTGTTGAATGCAAATAGACGTTTGCTATTGTTATGGCACGTTTTAGTAAAACTGAACCAATAGTGTATACTGAAGAATATATTCCCTCTCTTTCCCTTCCCTACCCCTGTTTTCCCCTTTTTTTTATTTTCTCGTCAAAGATATATAAAAATGTTTACATATTTTATTTCTGTTTACTAAGTATTATTCTGTTTATAATAAGTATTATTATAATAAGTATTATTATAATAACTTAGAAAGTGTTCACATTAAAGGAAGTGTTTTAATGAAAGAAAGTCAAAAACAAAATAATAAATTTAATACAGAGAGAAATGCGACTTTACCAATCGGCACACATAAAAAAATGCAGTGTAACTAGTTTTATTAAGATTCAATAAAGTAAGGCATTATTACATTATATGGACAGAATATTTTAGTTCTTTTATTACAAACATTATTAACAAATTTTCATTAGAAACTATTGTTTTAGTGATCTTCTTAAGTCCAAGTACATACATTGTTCACGAACTGTGTTTCCTAGTGATTGAAACAACATAAAAATTAATTAATTTATTCGAACTAATGTGTTACTCAAAAAAAAAAAAAAATAGTTCACTGGTTTTAAAGTGACTGATATACAAAATCTTTTTGGAAAAAATCTAAATTGTTTAACAAAAAAATTCACTTTCGTAAAGTGTACATAGACTAAGGGGTTTTAGTTCTAAAATGCTTTTAAAATATTGTTATGTGAACAATTGTTTCAATTTACTTATTTTACAAACTTACTTTTCATCATTGAGAGAGAGAGAGAGAGAGAGAGAGAGAGAGAGAGAGAGAGAGAGAGAGAGAGGGGGAGAGGGCTGTATATCAAAGTTATATTGTTTTCTAAACAAAAACTACCAAGAGATAAAAGTTCTCCGCCAAGTCTACAACTAAAAAAGTTGTTAAATCACTTTTGAATTCCTCCAAGAACCAGTCACCTGCTTACGTAGTTTACTGAACAGTTATTGGGCACGATTTTATACCGCTTTGTGGTTTTCGTTTAGATTAGTGTCATGTTTGTAGGAGTGTCACTGGTAACAAATATTATGAAAGATGATCGTGATAAATTAAATAATGGGAAAATTGCTGACGAAGATAAAATGTGTATGCAAAGAAATCATGTTGAATCTAACATTTGATTAAAATAACCCAATACAGTGAGAGTTGAATTTTGTTAGGGTTTTAGAGAATTTACAAATATATTTTTAAAAACAGTTTTCTTAACGTAGCCTATAGTAAAAAGTCATATTCATAGATCACCTGTTCTAATAGATCACTAATTTTTAGAATGATTATAAAAAAGCAACCATAACGAATAAAATGATTTCATCAAAATCGGTTAAGTAGTTTAGGATGTAGGCCTAAATCTTAATTGTTTCCAGTTTTTTCTAACTTCATATTCATAAACTTATTTTTAGAGGTTTTATACAAAAGTCACATTTTTCAAACAACGTAAAAAAGAGTGATCGTTGATCAAATTGCTTGAGTACCTCAAGCTGTAGACGAGTCAGTATTGAATAAAGAGAAAATTGACCATTTTCAAATCGTTTTCTATGCTTTGACTTTATAATTTTTTTACCATTCCGTCATGCCCCTTATGCTACTATTACTGCAAATTCTATAGCAGTTTTCATTTTTAAGTTATGAAAATTGCTACTTATCACTTCCTGTATATACACACTGTGGATACTTGGAGGGACGGACCACTGTCGCGTTTCTGGATGACGAAGGAACAAGTTTCATAAAAGTAGCTATGAGTTTTTCTACCTACCTTGTAGGTGCCGAGGTGCTCCACCACGCAAGGTAACGAGGCATCCCTTCCTAACGCCACCGTAACGTTTGGAATGGGTTCCACAAACTGAGGCCCGTCCGTTAGAGCTGAAATACAAACAGAAACGTACAATAACGTGCAGAATGTACAATAAAATCAAGCAAAGTACAATAAGAAATATACAATAGCGTACTAATTATAAATACAGTAGAATGTCGATTAACCGAACTAATTCAAACCCGGTCCGGATTATCGGGAAAATATCAAACAAAGCTAATAAAATATCATAAAATACTTTAAATTTTACAAGTTATGTGATTGTACGCGAGCACAATTTAGGATTAATATTAATAAGTAGGCTACACTTTAGTCCTAATACATTTTCAAAATTTATTAGTGGGATTTTAACTTTTTCACACTATAAAAATCGATTCGCAACATTGACGTCCTGATATTCGGTATTCTACATAAAATTCAATAATAACAGCAAACATAATTACGTCCAATAGCGTTGTTATTTTCAAGCATTATCTCTTAAATTAACGTATTAAAAACAGATATGAAGGCCAACCAAATTTGATTAATTTTCTCTAGCAAAGTACGATTTTATTGAACTTCTCCATGTTTCCTATATTTACTGAAAATGTATTTGTTTATATTTTTTATTTGTGCAAACTTTGATAAAAAATCTTGCTCAGAGTTAAAATACTAAATTTAGTTTGAGATGTAGCTCAGTTACATTTTAACTTAGGTTTAATTTTATCAAAAAAAATCTTATTTTCACATTGTCTGAAGGAGCCAGATTAAGAAATGTTAACAGAATATTCTTCGCAGTTGTTATTTAAAATCACTAACGACAAAATGATATAAAATCTGACCTTCCCATAAAATAATGTACAACTTCATAAATGTTTTAAAACACTGTTATTTATTTACCCCTTATCTTTTCTTGTAAAGGTATTCATATATGCTAAAATCGTTAAGCATACTTTCCTTAAACGGATAAATAAAATTCAAATTTTGCAAACGAAAGTGTTTTGATTTAAAAAGAACACCAATCATTAATAAAATTCTTATTTTCTAAAAATGTGTCTTAGCTTAATGCTTAATTAAGAAATAAAATACATTGGTTGCCATCTCACCCTCAGAAAAAGTATGAAAACGGTTACCAAAAAAAAAACTGTATATATAATTGATTTTTTGAAAATTAGTTCATCAGAATGTACTGTAAATTTAATCATTTGTGAAAATGCATAATTGAAAGTAGTGTAGGCTGCTAAATTTCGAAACAAAAAATGTTTTTAAGAGTAAATATAAAAAGTTAATATAGGCTATAGGCCTACACTAACCGTAGGATTTTTTCAGGTTAAACTGCTCTCAAGAAACAGTAAATTGTAATTAGTTAAAATTTATTAAAATTGAGTCATGAATCTTCATTCAGTAGAATATGTACAAATCAATTTTATAAATTATTTCAACTTTCCTGTAGTTCTTTGTAATCGTAACCTAAATTTTGTGAAAACAATTTTGTGGGAAAGTTTTTCTAATGGTTTTTAAACATTATTTATTTGGGATTCACAAAAAATATCAATACAAAAACCTTCGTAAAAAGGTTAGTTACCTTATTTCCCAATAAATTACACATTGAATTTATAAATTACACATTGAATTTACACATTGAATAAATTACACATTGAATTTATAAACCCCTTGTTGCCGATGAAAGGAACTAGCAAAAAAAACAAATTATATCGCTAAATACATTCTGTTAAAAGGGTTGAATAAAGAGTCATACAATTTTGTTTTTCTTCCCGGAAATATAACTGAAAGTTCAGTAAACAATGAGTATGTCGACTCTCGTATTATGTTTAGGTACATTTTGCGACCAGACGAGATATGAAGCGAATGAATATTAGATAACCGCCTGAGGAAAGAGACGCTAGATAGCAGCACCGGCTTATGCAGAATATTGCTTTTATAGCGAGACGCCTTGGGTCGTAGTAAAGATAAGAAAATTGGAAAGACCAAGTGTTACAGTGTGCCGCGTTTACTTGTAACAA
Source organism: Callitettix versicolor (assembly GCA_022606455.1). Classification (NCBI taxonomy): domain Eukaryota; kingdom Metazoa; phylum Arthropoda; class Insecta; order Hemiptera; family Cercopidae; genus Callitettix; species Callitettix versicolor. The sequence goes on from CM040191.1 coordinate 28,213,532, forward strand.
TATCAGGGCAAAACAGGTGTAACCGAGGCAACTGTTTTGTTATGCCTAATCGAAAAATATTTTGTTTAACAAATTTTGTAAAAACGTCATAATTAAGGTCAAACGATTTACTATGTAAAATTTTCTTAAAATTATCGTTTCAGTATTGTTAGTAGTAAAGGTACGAAAACAATAAAAAAAGTATTGGGAAAATGCATTACTCTTAATATATTTTTAGTAAATAAAATTGCGTGGTAATTTTATAACTTCGGGGTTACCAATAAACTTATTCCAACTTACTCTACTTATCCATTTTTCGTATTCAAGGCAATTATTGTTACCAAAAACGTAATTAAATTTAATAAATAAATTAACTTATGAAGTGGTTTTAAAGGGTATGCAATTAGTTAGATCTTGTCAGTAATTCGAAAACTGTGTCAACTTAAAGAATAAATCTATAAAATAATTTGAAAGGTCAAAATATTTTTTTTTAAATTTATTGTGATATTAAGAACAATTATTAATCATTTGTTGCATTTTAAATACCAAAACTCAACAATTGTGAAAAAAAAATTTTTCTATTTTAAAAACGGTGAAGAGCGATTGCAAGAAATCTGATTTTATTTTTATTAAAATTTATCATATTAGTCTACCCTTACATATTAAATGTTATAGACAATAGAATCTCATTTTACAACGTTAGGGATAGGACCCTTAAACTTAGGGATTTGTGTGAAGTTACTCAAAACGATACATTTGTTAGACACATTTTTCTCTTTATTCCTCACGCTCACCATTAACCGTTGTCTGAATTTTTCGTGTTTAAGAATACTTCATGTTCATTAAGTTCCTGGGAAAACAACGTGAAAGTTATTGGTAGGAAAGCGAAAAACGTATCAATAATTTCAAAATCAGGTCAAATTCAATTAACACATAAATTTGTCATTTAGTTCAGTTTACTAAATTTTAAATGACAAAAATTTACAGTTCGAAAATTTATAAAAACATCAAAATAAAATCGACGTGGTAGCAATATATCATGCTAATTTTCCAGTTGTGCAGTAACATCTTGTATCTAACTGGAATTTTGGTGTACATAAGGACTGCAGTTAAACGGAATCCTTATAGCCTATTTTGAAAGAAATACGAATTGGACATTAAAGGTTTCAAATAATGAAAACAGTGGTCTCAGTTTTTAGATAATTGCCGAATTATATATTTCAGTTATTTAATGACAAGTTTTGTATGACAAGTATAAAACGCCAATCCCACATAGATGTATATTTTAATATCAAGTATTGTTCAAAAAGTCTAAATAGATAAACATACAGACCCACATACAGACAGACTCAAGGTGCCTGAACAGGAACAATGCATTGCAGTGTCTATTATCTGAACTAACTATCAAAAAGTGATTGATTTTTATAAATAAAACACGGAATCAAACTTTAAAAATATTTTATTGTACATAGATCCTGTACCTTATCATTTTTAAAACAAAAATAACCTTTTCAAGAGAATAACCTATGAAAAAACTTTTTATTGTAATAAAAATACAGTATTGTAAGCATTATGTATACAAAGTTAAACGTTTTTGAGAATTGATTATTAATTATTCGGTTTTCTAAATACATTGTGTAATATTATAGTTTATTAATATAAACCCTTAAATTACTGTACTAAATTAAAAAATATGCTTTTTAAAAGGTGCTCACAATCAATGTTCTAGTAGTTGCGTGTAACTCCATGAAAATCTCAAGATAGATTTTTTTTCACACCAAACAACTTACATATTTATATACCGAATGAATAAAAATGTCCAGAATAAGTATAATAAGAGCCAAAATGAGGCATCTTATCTCTTGTAAGTAACTAAGATATGAATAATTTAAAACTTTTATTTAAATTCATATTTTTTTAAAATACTTTCCATCTCAACAAACGTTCATGTAGTTTTTCCTTTTGAGTCGACAAGTGTCATTAATTACTTCAAGAATGGAGTTCACTTCCTGATTAATATGAAATTGAAGATGCAAGTCTTCTTTTGCTGTATTTAATTTCTTCCGTTACATTATTAATATGAAGGTCACGATGTAAGTCATCATTCCGAACATACCCAGGTGCATTAACAATACCTCTCAGCACTTTATTCTGAAAAGTCAGAATGCTTTTAATGTTTTGTGTCACTTGCACATTCCCGAAGTTCTAAAGAAATTTCAACAATGTTTTATATATTAAAAGTATATTACGTATTGTCAGTTCACATCTGCGACCATTTAGCCAAAATTTCATTCTGTATTTGATATTTAATTCCTCCTTTTCGATTTTGTTATGTTCTTTCCACTTTAATCTGTACGATCAAGGTTCATACCCAAAATTTTGCTGTTTTTACAAATGGTAATTTTTTCAGAATTTATTTTTATGCAGGTATTACCATTTTACTTGTATAAAATGCGTTTGAGGATGCTAAGGATATGGAATATAAATTACATAAATATCTCCCATATAACTATTTTTAAATATTAGGATTATAAAACTGATAGGTTTTTTTCATATAAGGTATGGAAATGAATATTCTAAATGGATAAAAACTATCTGTAAGGGTAGCTCCCCTATTTGGTATAGGGTAGGGGTAGACTACTAGGTACAGTATTGTATTTACTACATAACAGGTGATATGCCCGAGACCAAAAATGTTTTAATAGTAACTTATGCAGACGTCACTGCTTCTTTAGATGTTAATAAGTATATTGAACTTGCATCTAGTAAGGAGGAGAGAATAGCAGAGAAAATTAGTTTTAGATGGGCAAAAAATGGCGAATAAATCAAAATCCGCAAATATGTATTTTACATATGTGTTTATTAAGGTCAAGTCTCTGTAAGTATACGAGTCTGTGTAAGTACTCTGTAAGATCTCGATGAGTATTTAAAGTACTACAGTACTTTCTCATTTATTTTTATTTTTTCAGCCTTCTTGGCAACATTATTTTTGAAGTTTTTTGGTGTCCAAAATCTAAATTTGTTTCAGTAAACGAATGTCTTATTTTATTTCAGACATTTGTTCCATTATACACTTGAACATCCTTTCTGGAATAAGGGAAATGAATAAGGTGTACGTAAAATAAGGTAAACACACAGAACGACCTTTTCAATGCATTAAGTCAGCATTTCAATATTCAATATAAACAGTGGATGTGTGTAACAGGTCTACACAAGCCTAACATCTAATTTCCTCTTCTTGGGAAATGAAATGTCAACCGTAAGCCCAATCCATCACCGCGAACAAATATCACCCAACGTCTTGTCAGCTAACCTACCGCAGGCATATGTAGAGAGATGCTCAGGACCTGTTGTTCAAAAGAGAATCCTTCTTTGTATTGGGCAAACAAATATTGCAGAAGCTAGTTTTTTCTCACAATATTCTACTGGCTGTTAAAAAAATGAAATACAGATTATCCGTGTATATTTAAGACAAACTAACAACAACAAAAATTATTAAATATGTTTTCCCAAATTTTTAAATCAAAAATGTATTCCAAAAATCAAATGCCTCTTATTCGTGTATATTTACGACAAAAATGTAAAACAAAAAAATGCTAAATATGATATCCCAAGTTTTAGTTAGCGGTGAACAATCATAAGTCAAATACGTACGTAGAAATGTAGGCTATGCTTTTAAAAACTTAGTTATACGATTTTCTTTTAACACATTTCACACCATTAAAAGCTGTTGCATTGTGTGCTAGAACCTTAAGTTTAGTTTTACGTTTATAATAATCTAATGTGTAGAAACATTAATGTATCTTCAAGAAATTTAATGTTCCTTTCGAATAGAAATCTGTTGTTTTTCACCCAATCACTGAACATGTTTATATGCTAGTAAAACTTTTTACGAACAAAATGTGTGTGCTCTAATTTGAAAAGATGAAATTGAATGTCATTGTAAAACTTAAGCATAAATTAATATAAAAGGAACACTTACAAAATACATTTCCGACATAATTTGTTAATGGTTTAACATTAAAATAAATGTTTTCAATAATAAAAAAGCCTCATAGTTTTGTACAAGCAGCAAATAATTCCGCCAAAAAATATGTTTAAATATTTTTATTACTGCCTAGACAGTTTGTGTTGAAGGTTTTCAGAAAATGAAAAGCTTTGTGTACTTAGGTTAGGCAAGACGAAATCCTTAACACCAATGACTGAAACGAGGTCTGTTTAAAAGCGAACAAAGTTTACAAAACACACCAGCGGAGCGCTAGTGTTTGACTACGGATGAAGTTTATAATTGAAAAGTTTGTTTTGCAAAGGTTGGCAGCCTTGATGGACTCCGGTCCTTGGTTACAAATCCACTTAACCGTTGTTACAGTAACTGTGAATAACTTTTCAATTAATGAAGAACTTTGATTCCTATGGTCCTTGCATTTTCGTTTTCCCCGGTGTTTTTCACTAATAAAACAATTATTAAGTTATGTCAAAAAGTTAGTTAAAAAAATGAATATTGACGTTTTATTTATGTTTCTCAATTATATAATAACAATGCTTCATATAATTCACAAACTTCCAACTTTTATGTTATGTTATAAGACTATATTAATGAAATAAATGTTAGAAAAGCAATTAAAATTGATTTTTAAAATTGTATACTTTTTGATCTTCTTTATTGGCGAATTTCTTGTGTGTTACGATTAACTTTTAAACAAACATTTATGGAAAAGTACGAAGAACTCTTAAAAGTTTCATTTCAAGAAAATAACTGCTTAATAATACCATATATTTCAAAACACTAAAATGAAAAACATTAAAAAACAAATAATCTTACTATTTCCTGCTACTATTTAGCCCACAGGTAGCTTAAATTTTGGTTTTTATAACTATTAATTCAACCTATTAATTTTAATAATTATTTGTAAATAAAACATTTTTTTACGAAAACATTGTTTTATCTAAAATATCACAAAAGTTTTTTACTCAATATTTTTTATTAATTATATAAAAAATGACTTCCGTTAATCTTATACTTAGTAGAGAGATTTAAAAAATAACATTTATAAATGTAATTTCTTCGTGGTCATTATAATGAAAAAATACATTCGACATTCCTGAGAATAACTAAGAACTTAACAGTGATTAAATAACAAGAAATCACATTTGGGTAAATTATAAACATTCCTGACATAACTGAGAACTTAACGATTAAATAATATGGGTCAGTGGGTAAAATAACAAAAAATAGTCTTTGAAAGCTGACATTTACCTATTGAAAATGACAAAAGAACTAAACATTTATAAGTAAATGAGTAAAATTATCAAACTTCTAAGCTATTACGGAAATCGCGAAGTTTAGATTACAACAAGAATAAAATATTAACTGTAACACTTTAATACATTTATTAGGATAGACTATATTGGTGTAGCCTATGTTATTGTGGCATTAATAGCAAAGCCAAGTCATTATCAAATAAGAGACGTTCCACAAAGTGTACAAGCTTTTAGTTTTCTTTTAATTGCTTATTCCTACACCGATTACTAAGAATTTTTACATACAGTTTAATGATGTTATGAAAAATGTGTGACAATGTCAATCCGCTCGTGTTTATAGAAACACAGAGGCGACAAAACATTTGCAGTTGACGCTTTTGTAACGTATGGAAACATTTTATTTGACATAATTTGATACAAACATAATTGTCTTTTAAAACAAAATAAGAACAAACTATTTGTTTTTAAAAATCAATGGACATAAGATTATTTGTTTTTGTTTCTTCAAACTGAAACCCATCCACAGTAACACATTGATAGCAACGCCTAATAAATGACTTAGAAAATAATTATGTGAGATCAGAAGACATTTCCATAACGTTTTTCAAATCCTTATCATTTTTAAAACTATGGCGGCACACTTACCCCTTCACATATCCCTGTAAGAAAAAGGCAGACAGTCAAACCAAGAAGCCGGGAAGGTCAATTTAAAATCTTGCTTCCGACTAATCCGATGTTATAGAAGATTGTCTAGAAAATAGCTTAGCTTATTTCTGGTAAATTTAGGGTAGTACTTGTTAATTCAAAAATTGTTTCAACATTGTGCTCTTTGAAATGTCATAAGATAAAAAGACTTTTACACCTTTAGTAGTCATAGCCGCCTAGACTGTAATTCTTTTTAAATGTAATGTAAATGTAATTCTTTTTATTGAAGAAGGTTCTGATCAACAACATAAAGATATTTGATGTTGTAATAATTACAGTTATGTCTGTTTACAATGTCATTGAGGCAGAAAGTCGACTGGACTGAGAAATCAAAATCAGCTCGCCAATCAGGATCAGCCACATGAAACTCAATGATGCAGAAACTCTACTCTTCTGTTTTGATCACCTTCATGTAGGTTATGAACTGTGTGGCTTTTGTAAAATTTAATTTATTTTTTCTCTATGATTCCCTGCACTCTAATAAAAGCTCTGCTTTTCTCAGAATTTTTGTTTTATCATGAAAACGGAGTAATGAAGCTCATTCCATTTTTCCTTCTCTTACAACATCGAGTGTATTTCTTCACTACGCTTACTAGTTCAAACAACTATTTCCGATTAATTAATGTGCGATTAATAATTTACGTCTAGAAAGGCAGCGTGAAATTGCTTTATTGATTCTGAAACGTTATTAAAAGCAACGGCCCGAACAAAGCTTTAATTTTAGCTCAACTGTAAAAACTATTTTGCAACTATAAACAGCAATAAAATTGTTTTCAAAAGAATTAAGTTATAAATTTCTGTTCTAATTTACTTGTTACTTTTAATTCGAATTGAACAGGCGTTTTTAATTGAATCAAACAAATGTTCAACAATTATTTGAACCGTGCTAGAGCAAAGGGCATAAAAATATAAAGTTTTCTTTGCCGTTTTGTTTTTATAAACACTAGTGTGTTAAATCGACTACACAGGTCTACAAAAATAATCTTTCTGAAATTTGATTTGATGATTTTTGTCAATCTTTATGTTTTTTGGTGTGCTGAAGCCGAACATGAGGTCAGTTTTTTTCTATCACGTAAGGAAATTGTTCAATCTCAAGTAAGGGCAGAGGTACTACCATTAAAAGAAAACAGAATTGGCGAATAAGAGTTTTCATGATCTTTTATTTATTTCAATGTTGTTTACTGTACAAAATACATAAATGAGTAGAAATAACAGCTTCAGAATTAACAGTGGCATATTTAGTTATTATTTTTATGAAAACGTTTTTTTTTTCTCTTGAAAATTTCTCCGTGTTCGTTTCCGGGTGTAGGACTCTTCAGATGATTCACGCTGCGGCATCCAACAATAGTCAGCCATCATGTTTACGTTCCATTTGCCCTGATACCTACGTTCCATTTCCTTGATGTCCTGATGGAACCTTTTCCCTTGTTCTTCACTTACTTCCCCTAAGTTTTCCGGAAAATAGTCCACATGCGAATGTAAGAAGTGAACCATCAAACTCATGTTGCAACCTTGTAATTGAAATGCCTTCAACATGCGTTCCACGATACTTCTGTAGTTGGGATCCTTCACGTTACCAAAGAACTTCTCAACAACATCTTTAAAAGAATTCCAAGCTTCCTTCTCCTTCTCATTCATGGTCTGAGTGAAATGTGGATCTGTGGAAAGTTTTCGGATATCTGGGCCTACAAAGATCCCCTCTTTTAGCTTTGCATCACTTAATCCTGGGAACTTGGAGCATAAGTACTTAAAACATTCACCTTCTTTATTGAGAGACTTTACGAATTGTTTTATCAGCCCTAGCTTTATGTGTAGAGGAGGTAGCAGGATTTTGTCAGAAGGAACCAAACTTCTCCTAATTACATTTTTTTGGCCTGGCGACAGAGCTCCTCGTGATGGCCAGTCTTTGTTGTTCCAATGGGAATTTTTGTCTCGGCTATCCCATAAACATAAAAAACAAGGGAACTTGGTGTACCCTGATTGCTGACCTAAGAGCATAGTGAGTACTTTCAAGTCTCCACATATCAACCAGTTATGCTCATTATAATGAATTCGTTCGAGAACTAATGACAAATTTTCTTTTAAATGTATCGAATGGCCAACTGGAACTGAAGCATAAGTATTGCCATTGTGCAACAAAACAGCCTTTAGACTTCGTTTTGATGAGTCTATGAATAGACGCCAATGAATCGGGTCATATTGTACACCAAATTGACTCATCAGACCAAGAATGTCTTTGCAATAAACAAGATTCTCATCCAGAGCAAAGTGAGGAACAAAAACTGCTTCACGGTGTCGATACCATGAAAAAGAAGTGCCTGGCTGTAATAAATTTTTATTTTTAAGACGGGAGCCAAGTAACTGAGCTGCATCTTTTGGAAGTCCAAGATCTCTCACTAAGTCGTTCAACTCCTGTTGAGAAATAAGCTCAGGTTCATCCTCTGAACTGCTTGCTTTGAACTCACTGTGTACTTCATCGCTCTCCGACATACAGGCTTCTCTATTAGCTTCCCTATCTATACTGTAAAGTCACGAGGGGGCTGAGGAACTGTCAATCCAGGACCGTGTGGTACCGGACGACTAGCAGATTCCAGATTAGGGTAGTTAATGAGCTTATGGTTTTTGGAATTATAGCCTTGAACATGACAAGTACAAAAGTAACAGTCATTAACGTGGTTTTTTGCTCCCTCCACATCATTGGGATAGCAAATCCGAAAGATTGTAACTCTCCTTTGTACCATAAGCGAAGTTTTTCTACGCAGCTATGACATACTTTGTGAGGAGCCCACACTTTATCTTGATCTCCTATTCTCAAGCCAAAATATGCATAATATACATTTTTGACAAAACCTGTTATATTTCGTTGGTATTTCTTAACTGTGTAATCACCACAGATAAAACAGAAGTAGTCTGGACTGGTAACACAACGACGATGAGACATTTTGTCAAAATGCACTTTCAAACCTTAAAATACGTTCTTAATCACTTTGACACAACTAAGAGACCTCAGTGAATGTGTTCACTTCAGTTGATACTACTGAACTGAGAGAATGAACAGAAATTTAGCTCCAAGTTCCTGATACAACAAGTTCAATCTCGTTTAGCTTTAGACGGTGATTACTGAGACCAAACAAGTACGTTCCTGTCTGAACAGGTCGTGCCTAGACACCCTCAGGCCTACAACATCTACTGAGGGAGTCATTGCCTACACCACCTAGTGAAAGATGTGTGTTTATAAAAAGAGAAATCGTTTGGAAAAAAAACCTACTTCTTACCAAATTTATGTGTATAGCAGGTATATTATGTTCTATGGATTTGAAAAAAATCTGTACGTGATAGAGAAAAACGGACTTCATTTTCGGTTTCAGCACACCAAAAAACATAAAGATTAGCTAAATTTATCAAATCAAATTTTTGGTTGTAGACCTGTGCTATTATATGATTTTTTTAGTACTCGTATATATTATGTTTATCTCACAATGTAATGAATGGTAAGAATTGAGTAACATTAATTATTGACGAAAACTAGTGCAAGGCTAGTCATCATAATCTAAACAAAAGTTCTTGTATTTATTCCGCAAATAAACATAACTGATATAAAATATTCAATAAAAAATATTAAAAAAATAAAGTCGTTAGATCCGACAAGCTATAATCAAATAATTCTCTTTTCATAACCTCATTAGAACCAAAGTGTACTAAATATTTGCAAAATTATTAGTTCTTATTTAAAAAATAGTGAGATGATTTATTGCTAAATCATTTAAAATAAGCTTTCCGTTAAAAATAAGCTGTTTTAGCTGCCATCGTGGTAAGACGCGGAACAGATATAATGAAATTTTCTGCAATTAAAATACTAAGGAAAAGTTTACATGTTGGAAATTTCAATCTTAAAATCATTCATACTTTGCCTATAAATCCTTTTTAAAGAAGCAAAACTAACATAATCCACTCGTGAAATATATTCAACCATTGCATAATCCCAGCAATCGTGTAAACATTACAACATTGCAGAATTAACTAAAATTCTAATCAATTAAAGGTTAAAATAACTAATCTTTTTTTTGCCTTTAAATAAATATGCTTAGGCCTACTATGAAAGGCATTGGAATATGATAAGAGTTTAAATTTGAACAATAAACGAGAAGTTAATGTTTTTGAAACTAAGATTAACTTGTTTCTAAATCTAAAGACATTTTCAACTATTTTTTCAAATGTTACCAAATTACTACAATTTGCTTTTCTGCTTTTAACAAGTTGCTTGTTAGTGGTAGGTTACACAATGTGTTTTCGTTATTAAAATGTTATTTATTTATTTTTGTGCCATATTCTAGTGTATCTAATTGTTTCGTTATGCTTCATACAGGCACATATATTTTTGCATCGTTTCAGGATGAAATAAAAAGGTAAATTAAGCGACATTTTGTTAATAAAACTTAAATATTAGGCTTTAAATATCTTCACACTTGTCACTAGCCAACTCTTCGACTTTGCTAAATGTCCAAAACATCCAGTCATAAAGTGAAATCTGCAAATTCTCTGACATTTTTTTGCATCTGTAGTTGGACAATCCTAAGTGCCCTGTTTATGTCTGGAACTGGTTTGGAAGATATTACCGAACGCCAGTAGTATCCCAACATTTGCCTTTGTTAAACGGTTAAATGTCATGGCGAGAAAAAAAAAGAAAAAGAATAAAGCAACACATCCAAACGATTTTTTGTAAATCCTAGATTCTCTTAACCACATTAAAAACATTTGTGTCTCGTTTCTTCAAAACATGAAGCAATGCTACATTCCATTATAATATCTATCATATACTTTACATGCTTCGGTTTTGTTATTTTAATTTTCTTTAAAATTTTTAGGTCGTTAACAATAAAAACTTTACCATATATTGTTGTAGATTACGCATTTTGATATTCTACTAAAATTATTTTTAATTTTTGAAGCGAAGCTTTTAATGTTCACTTTGGCGAGAGGAGTGAATAGAAAAAAGTTTGCCGAACGGAAGAATGTAACTAAAAATTGTAACGAACGAGCAAATGAATTTCGTCTATCTATTTCTGTCTCTTTCTATTTCTCCCTCCTTTTCGAAAACAGTACACGCGTATTGTATGAAAACTTTGTGTTGCTTAGGTTTCCGAATGTTTCCTTAGTTGAAGAACATGTGCACGCTGTAGCGAAATTAATACAAACGTTTATAATTATTGTTTATAATTATTGTTAATATTGTTAGTTTTTTACAACATAACGTAAAACGTATTGTTTCCTATCAGGTGTTCAATGAAGTCAGCTGATCGTTACGAATTAATGTGAAACAACTGATCGTTTTACCACAACTACAGTAAATAATATCTAAACTAGGTTCACGTATTTATTTATTTAAACCAAGCAAGATATTTCTAAAAAAAATCTTCAAACTAATTATATATTCAGCAAAGAGGTCATTAACAAAAGCTTCCCTTCTGTCGGTAACGCCTCGAGTTCTACACGTGTAGGCCTACATATTTTTAAATGATATTTAATTTTTAATTTTTGTTTGTTTTAACTTCAGTTAAATGTTTTATATTTATATTTAACATTTTTTTGTGTAGAAACAAAACAATTTTTTTAAAGGGAATATCAAATAGGTTGGAGTGATAAAGAAAAATGACATATAAATAATTGTATTTCCACTAATAAAACTATATTTTTATTTAAAAAATACAAAAGGAAGAAAATAAACATCCACATTTTTTAGAAATGGAATCAGTTAGAAAGTTATTAGGAAAAATGAGTCTAAATATTTGGTCCAGCATCTACTTAATTAAATACACCGACCAACTGTATAGTAGCTGCTTAATTAATTTATATGATCTCTGGTATTATCTTGCGTTCATTGTCTACAATTAGGACATCATAAAAACATAATTTGTTTTATTCGAATTCTTATAATTCACTTTTAACGAGCCTATTTCAGTATGAAAGAAAACCACTTGAACTTCGTTACCATATCAACCAGTTTTACAATTTTAATAACGGCTAATTCATTATGCATATCATTAAATCTAATTGAGGGGCGGCTTGATCCCAATATACCAGGCCATTACTGCTGCATATTGAAGCTCAATGAATGTGTTAAAGCTTATTTATTGTAGTGGTTCGAATAATTTGAATACAAAGCACTGTAATTAAATAAATAAAATCAATAAAATGAATAAAGTCTGTCGAGGCCAGAAAATAATAGGTACTTTTCATATTTTCCAAATAAGAACTACTGACAGTAAAGAATACAAAAATATTATAATTTCCCAAAATTGGTTAACAGAGCTTTATTCAAATTTTATTACAACATAAAGAATAATAAACCGGTGTAATAAATTTTAAATTTAAAAAACCGAAGGATATAAAATTTATTAATCGTATTTTTAACTATTTACTCACAGCGATAAATGTCTTTCATTTTAAATTTGGTGCATTGACATAAATTATGAATTTTTATTTATTATTCTAATAAAATTATAAATATTTTCAAGTAGTTAAGAGATTTTTTAGCTAATGAACTCTTTTCAGGAAATTAAATTTTGAAGAAATTTAAAAGTTAACAGTTTTCTGATAAAATACGAAACTTCCATTATTAATGCAAACACCTTAAAGTGAAATTTAGTGGTAACGATCGTTAAAAAAATTAACTAATTGAAAATTTATCAAAATATTCTTCAAGCTTCTCTTTTAGGCGTTAACCGTTTAACCGAACAGCTGTTTAATTGAACACTTAAACGTTTTCGTAACATTTTGTGCACATGAGCAAATGACACTTGGCAAACAAATTACACATTCTTTTTTCCTATAGTAGTTTTTTAAAAGAACTAATTCAACAATACAAATTTAAATTTCAAACACAGTATGAGTTTGTGTTAATTGCCAGGCGGAGGTGTTTGTCCCACAATACTCTAACTGTTCTACTCGTACTCTCATTTATCTCAAGACACATATGTATACCGAATAACTATTCTATATAACCTGGCTAACTCCAAAGTGTAAAACGACCCGTGTTATAACACTGGCCTAATAAATGTATCAAATGGGGCTCTGGAATACCTGCGACCTCCCAAGGTGCATTAGCCTTACCCATGCTGCGGGGCTCTGTATGGGCGGACGTAATTTCCCTAGCTCATCATCGCATGAGTAATATTGCAAATAGTATTTTTATAACTCGAAAAAATCCGGTTTATGAGTAGAAGGGAAAACTACGAAATCAGCTTACCTTTTAAAATTGGTCTGTCAGATTTTGAAAAATGTTGATCCACATGAAGTATATTCTAGAAAATTTTAAATAAAAGAAATGAACTGTTCTCAAGTAAATTGAGAAAAATAAGTTGAAGTGATATACTTTCATTGTTTTCCAACTAACCTTTGACTTTATTATATTTTATTTACTTTATATTTATTACATTTACGAGTTATAGTTGATAGTGACTATATTCAAAATTTAAGAAAAAATGTTAAAACTGTTGAGAAATTAGGCAAATTTCTAGTTTTTTATCGGTAGCTTCATAATAAGAGTTTTCGGTGAAGTAATTGAAAATGAGAAAGTTAGTGCAGTGTTTTTTTCCATTTATTTTGAAATATTCCGAAAATTGGATTAATTTATATGATTCCCGAAACCAAAATTTAATATTTATCGTCAACAGAAAAAGTAAAGCCTTTGATAATTTTTCATTTTTATTGCTTCGGCTGTTCAAGTTTTTCACTAGATGTAACCAAAACGTTAAAAAAGAAATTTTAGAACACTTTGTGAACTATTACAGTGCATAATGAGCCCCCGAAGAACGTTAAAAAGTTTAGCATGTCTCCCAAAGGACCGGTGTGTTTAGCATAAAAAACACCGGAGAACGTTTGAAAGCGCAGCTTAAATTTTAAGTTCTGTGACTTGAACAATCGAATTATTAATTAGGTATTTTACTCGTAATCACTAAATATAGATATTGAATGCAATTATTGCACACATTTGAAAGAAACGTTCAGGCTATGTAAGATTAAGCATAAAAGTATACAAAAGAATTCTTTACATTAAAACTGTTGCTGTTTTCCTAAAACTAATCGATTTTGAAGGGTTATGTTGAAGAAAAACAAAAACATGAAATTTTCTTAATTTGTCAAAATATTTTACATTTTGGCCAAATTTTAATAAACTAACTAAACATGCAAAGTTTTAAGCTTATTAAATGTATTTAAAGGTATTTCTTTTTATTTAACCTCAAAATTAATTGTAAACATCTGTTATTCTAAGTCTGACAACCCGAATT
>CM040191.1:28232765-28337765 GCA_022606455.1 Callitettix versicolor
ATATGTCTTTGTAAATAATGATGAGATTATATTTCTGTCCATTAAATCGGACTTTAGGATTAAAAGCGTGGCCAGTTCGCAAGTCAAGTTATTACCGATGCCGATGGATTTTTATTTTCATTTAGAAACAAAAATTATTTCCTGAATTTGAATTATCTTTTGATCAATATTTCCTATTCTAGCTTAATTACTGTACAACGCCGTATTCACTTCGAACCACCGCGTTGGGGTTAGTTCCAGGGGTCAATCGTTAGAAATGTGTTTTTTTGTTGCGTTATAATCGAGCTTCCAATGAAAACCGTTGTACGATTTTGCTCATCCACGTCAATTCATCACCAAAAGTCCTTTCCAATGGAGAAATAAGTATGTGTGGAATGTAACAAATAGGATGCATAAAGGTTCCTCTTATATAAGTGTGTGTGGAATATAACAAATAGGATGCATAAAGGTTCCTCTTATATAAGTATGTGTGGAATATGAAAAATAGAATGCATAAAGGTTCCTCTTATATAAGTATGTGTGGAATATAACAAATATGATGCATAAAGGTTCCTCTTATATAAGTATGTGTGGGATATAACAAATAGGATGCATAAAGGTTCCTCTTATATAAGTATGTGTGGAATATAACAAATATGATGCATAAAGGTTCCTCTTATATAAGTATGTGTGGAATTTAACAAATATGATGCATAAAGATTCCTCTTATATAAGTATGTGTGTAATATAACAAATATGATGTATAAAGGTTCCTCTTATATAAGTATGTGTGGAATATAACAAATAGGATGCATAAAGATTCCTCTTATATACGTATGTGTGGGATATAACAAATAGGATGCATAAATGTTCCTCTTATAACTTTGACATATAATATTGTTAATAATATTTAGTGTTGTTATTAGATTTGTTTTGTTGTACTTTGAAGATATGTAATAATTCTGGCAAATTTTATGTAACTACTCATAGTTGTTATTGTATTCTCTTTGTTTTATTTACCTTATTTTTTAAAATTTTGTTTCTATAATACCTTTTATTTTATATTTTTGATGTTTTATTTTAAATATTTAAATTTCGCGTCACAGCGATGATAACCTTTATGGTTTTTCGCCTGGGAAATAAATCTTATAACTTAAAGGAACTCAATCTAATTTCAACTTTTTCTGATGTATTTCACTGTAAAAATTTGACTAGGAAAATGATTGTTTTTTCTTATTTGTTCATTAGGGATTATTATATAAGAAAATATCCTTCATGATATGTATATAAATAACGTATTTACTCCTGTTTTTAAATTTGTTTTTTAATCGTCTATCTTTTAGATTTAAAAACATATACACATACACAGATAGATAAAAAACAATTACTTTTCTCCTTCCTATACTTAAGTGTATTTTGTATTCAGTATACAAAAATCGTCCGTTGTATAGTTACAGTATGTACAAGAAGAGACAAGACATTGGCCAAGTCTAATGAAGTTCCGCTAGTCTTAGCGAGTCGGAACTTTGCTAATCAGCAGAATCTGCCTTCCTACAGTTAGAATAGATTATACTCGTATTCTTGTCTCTAGTTTAAACCTCAATCTATGCATTGGATTATAAAACTTTGTAAGTTGACCTACTTAAACTTGTTTTACATTTACTAAACATATAAAAACACAGACCGTAAATTTATACAGAAATAAATTAATCAGATTGGTTATCAATAGGTATAAAATTGGAAAATGGTTTTGTAACAATAGGGAATTCAATTTATTTATACCGTTATTTTTTTCAGGCAATAAATTTAAAAGTTATTTTGTATTAGTAAACGAGTTCAATACAATAGCCTTAAAAACAATACTATAGGTTGTAATTGTATTTTACCTAAATTTAAGCTAAAGGATATAAAAAGGATATGCCTTCTTAAACATTTCATAGATATTAATGAAAATGTTGTAAGAAATTATTTCGAAATATTTACTACATAAATATTTTTAATGGTAATTTAACGTCTAACTCACTGTACAAATATGACTAAAAAATTTAATAACCTCTTATTATTGAACTTTATTTCTAATTTGTACACTTAAAAAGTTTTAATTTTGTATAGAAAACCAAAGTTTGAGAAAAATTGGAAGGCTGTTTCATAGTATATTTCAAAATAATTCAACAAGTTTTATTTGTTTGTTTAACGATTTCTACATTAATCGATTTAGTCATAAACAATATTAAAACTCAATTACAGATATCTTGTTTATTTGATTATTTGATACATCGCGTTCTTTCTATATTAAATATAGAACAAGGATATACTTTAAAAAAATCAATGTTAAGAATTTTTCATGTGTATCAGCATTTATGCTTTCTAAATTAAACGTATGTTCCACTTGGGTATATACCAGTTGACTTTCTGTCTGTATAAATCACTGAACACTGAGCTAATTAATCAATTTACCCAAATGGAAAAAATTCAGTTCTTTAAAAAAATTTAATTCATTTTTTGGTAAAGAGAACTGCTGGAAATGGAATATTTCTGAAATTCTAGATTTCGATTAAATTTGTTATCAATAAAATTTATCATCAATCATTTTATTGGTATAATTGGATCATAACAACATGGACGTTATTGAGGACGTATTAGGCTATATCCATTTTATCAGTACAACTATGTTCTCATGCTATTAATTCAACAGGAAACACGATACACCCCCTTTCATTAGTGTTGCATGCACTGATGTCATTATCACCGGAACTTCAGCAAACAGGAAATGAGATAATCGAGTTCAACCACTAATTACTGCCCTGTTTTGGGTAAATATTATAATTTGTGTTGAAAAATGCAACGATAAACATTATGTTCCAAGAGTTATTATTTAAGATAAATGTGCTAACTACTTCTAAAAATCTTGATAAATTATTAAAAACTACTATAGCAACGTTTTTAAATTTAAGTATTATGCAAAGTGCTTACAAAAAGTTAAAATAACAGCACTAGGTAGAAAATATCGTTTCTTTGAGGGCGAGGGAAATCCTTAGGGATTAGAACGCCTGACCCAAAGGAATCAACACACAAACAACGAACTGGGTAATTGCTATTGTAATCAACATTCGGATGACTGTTGAGGATGAGACACTTGTCATGGTACGGAACGTTTTTCAAACAACGAACCACGAAACCGGGCTGTCGCGATGAACTGTTAGACCTTTTTTGAAAATATCGCTTGTCTTGGAGAAATTTGGATGAGTTTTCTTTTAGTAATTAAGGAAAAACGTAATAAGATAGTTATAGTAACTAATAAAGAAGGATTGTTAGTTAAATATTATTG
Organism: Callitettix versicolor; assembly: GCA_022606455.1. Classification (NCBI taxonomy): domain Eukaryota; kingdom Metazoa; phylum Arthropoda; class Insecta; order Hemiptera; family Cercopidae; genus Callitettix; species Callitettix versicolor. Next base: position 28,236,073 of record CM040191.1, read on the forward strand.
TTATACGCGTATATTATACGAGGGCTATTCAGAAAGTAGATTACGTTTTTGGTTAAAAAAAAAACTAAGTACAGGAAAAAAATTTTATTATATACATTTGAAAGAGGAACTAAAATACTATTTTTCGACATAATCGCCAAACAAATTTAGACATTTGTCATATCGGTGAACTAGCTTTGAAATTCCCGTGTCGTAGAATTCCGCCGCCTGTGACGCCAGCCAGTCAGTCACGCCCGCGCCGAGATCTGCGTCGTCATCGAAGCGCTGTGTTGCAAGCCAAGGAGTTCGCCAATGGTGCATTAGATTTAAAAATGGACGAAGTAATGTTCATGACGAAGAGAAGAGTGGCAGACCGAGCATTGTGAGTGATGAGCTGGTTACAAATGTCAATGAAAAAATTCGTGAAAACCACCGTTTCACAATAACCGAACTTTCACTTTGTTTCCCACAAGTTTCGCGAACATTGTTGTACGAAATTGTCACCAAAAAGTTAGGATACCATAAGTTTTGTGCCAGATGGGTGCCAAAGTTCCTGACAGAACAGCACAAGGGTCAGCGTATGGCTGCATCGTTGTCATTTCTGGACGCTTACGACAAAGATGGTGAATCATTTCTTGATCGCATCGTAACGGGAGATGAGACTTGGGTTAAGCACGTAACCTGTGAGACAAAACTACAGTCTATGGAGTGGGGGCACACAAATTCCCCCAAAAAACCGAGGAAATGTTGCAAACCCTGTCAGCAAGGAAGTTCATGGCGACCGTTTTTTGGGACAGGAAAGGTGTTCTTCTGGTTGACTTCCTAGAACGTGGAGCAACCATAAACTCAGAAAGGTATTGCCAAACATTACGAAACTTAAGACGAGCTATCCAGAACAAGCGGAGAGGAAAACTGAGTGCAAAAGTGTTGTTTTTGCACGACAATGCCCGCCCTCACACGGCAAATCAGACAAAAGACGTCTTGACGGCCTTCAAGTGGGAGATTTTCCTCATCCACCCTACAGTCCGGACCTGGCACCTAGTGATTTCCACTTATTCCCGAAGATGAAGACTTGGCTTGCAACACAGCGCTTCGATGACGACGCAGATCTCCGCGCGGGCGTGACTGACTGGCTGGCGTCACAGGCGGGCGGAATTCTACGACACGGGAATTTCAAAGCTAGTTCACCGATATGACAAATGTCTAAATTTGTTTGGCGATTATGTCGAAAAATAGTATTTTAGTTCCTCTTTCAAATGTATATAATAAAATTTTTTTCCTGTACTTAGTTTTTTTTTTCAAAAACGTAATCTACTTTCTGAATAGCCCTCGTATTATATTATATTATATTATATTATATTATATTATATTATATTATATTATATTATATTATATTATATTATATTATATTATATTATATTATATTATATTATATTATATTATATTATATTATATTATATTACATTACATTGTATTTAATATTGGTTTAGAACTCGTTCTTCTTGTGTTACGTTATAGGTCGTATTGGTCTAGGTCTAGGATATCCTTTAGTTACAACCTTTAGCCTCCACTTAACTCAACCCTGCTGTCAGTTCTTATCTCGGTTCAAAAACGTAAACAATGACAATACAAACAGTCCTATACAATCATTATCATCAACTGATAAAACGAGCTTCAATATTGGTCATTGAATAACATCAATTTACAGTTTGGTATCTTAATACGTAAAAGAAGACGTCCTAACTGACTGACTGATTCATAATCAACGCAGTGCTAAAAACTATTTTAGCTAGCAACTTGAAATTTTCAGGGTACATTTATGTTACAATACAGGTGAGCACTAAGAAAGGATTTTGCAAAAATTTTGATTTTAATGCCATTAAACTACCTACCCAGTCCAAATTTAATAAACAACGTACAGCCAATACTATTATAGCTAGAGACTTGAAATTTTCAACGTATATTCTTAAAACTTTAAGGTGCAATAAAAAAGCATTTTGCAAAAATTTTATTTTAACACCATTAAACTACTTACCCAGTTCAAATTTAATAAACAACGTACAGCCGAGACTAATATAACTAGAGACTTGATATTTTCAGGGTACCTCCTTACAACAATATCGAGGTGCAATTAGAGAGGATTTTGCAAAAAATTGATTTTAACGCCATTAAACTACTTACCCAGTTCAACTTTAATAATCAACGTATAGCCAAAACTATAATAGCTAAAGATTTGAAATTTTTAGGGTTGCCATCACGTGTAGGGGTGCACTGAAAAACAATTTTCCAGTATTTAACCCATGAAGAGGTAAAAATGAGGTTCAACAATTTCAATTGGAAAAAATATGTTTTTCGTCTGACCTTCTTAAAACGTAACATAGTCACTCTTAAATATAAGTAATGAAATATATTTATCACCATTTCCCAAAAATCATACCCTAAACAGATTTAAAGAGGGTAGAAAATGTAAAAAAGGGGTATACAATTTTTAAATTAAAGAAATATTTGTTTTGGATCCATATATTCTAGAAATATGCTATGAAACACAAATAATGAAACACTTGTTTCAACATTTTTTTTAATTCATTCCCTAAAGGAATAAAAATGTAAAAAAGAGGTATAATTATAGAAAAAAGAGTGTTTTCATTAGAGAAAATATTTTTTTCGGCTTTCCTTAAAAGTAAACAAAATATTTTAAAACAATAATTATGATACACGTAATTCAGTATTCCCCCCCGAATTCATCCTCTAAAAGAACACAAAAATATAAAAATGTATAAATGTTTGTATTGGAGAAAAAAATGTTTTATCAGATTTTCTTAAATTCTAATGGAACACGTTTGAAGACAATTAAACAACATATTCAGGTTATAATATTTTTCCATATTCACTGTAAAATAATCAAATTTTCATGGGCGAAGCCGCGACGGGTAATGCTAATAATATTATAAAACTTGTATGTAGTTTTTGCAGACGTAATTTTTTTTCAAAATATAGTATTTAAAAAAAATCATGACGTTCAGACTTTTTGTCCGAAGAATATTAAACTCGTTTGTTTGTTTGATGTTGTTCTCTCTTATGGCAACTTCGGAACCTAGTCCATCAGTCTTCCGGTGTCCATATAAAATCTATTAATATTGTTTTTACATTCTTTGATCAGCGTCAAGTCTATTACATGTTATCATGTGGTTCAATCTCCTTAAATTTTACTAACTAAGAACATTCCTCCGAAGACAGTGTCTTCAATCTATGTAAATGGGGTGCTAAATAGTCGTACCCCATGTTAAGACAGAGTACGACATGTTTGCCCCATGTTTGCCTCTTTTCGTGCGTCCCTAAAGTCTTCACAAGCCAAGTCTTTCAGAACAACAAAATATTTTCGCCTTTTGAAATAACTCGTTAGTTGTTTTCTTTTCACTTTTATCTTAGCTTTTAAATTGGTGTTACATTCATACTGGTGTTCTTTTTCAGGAATGGTATGGCATTTTATTCGCCTGCTACCTCCTGTACTAATAGGCCTAGGCCTACAGGAATTCCAATATGGAAAAACCCCATTGAAAGCAAATAAATTTCCCCAATAATTGCAGTTATAATGCAGTGTATAGATTCAAGTGCCGCTTTTGGAACCACCATAAATGCAAAATTTTTGATAAGCGTTAAGTCAGTACAAAAATTGCAACGAGGTCTGTACAAAAACCTGGAACTCTCATCGAGCTAATTTTGTCTTCTTCTCACCCTTTTTTTAGTGATAAAAAGAGATGAATAAATTCCAGTCCCTGTTCCTATGAAAGTATTTCCAATTATATATTTCTTTACTAATATGCACAAATTTTACTTTAAAAAAAAATCGGTTGGCTGCGAGGTTGTTTATGAGCCGGTGTCTTACAGTGTGCCTTACACAGTGTGTTTTACACCGGTGTGCTTACAGTGTGTAAGCACTGTGGTGTAGAATTACGGCATTCATTTTGTGAAAACAATACCGTTCAAAGTTACGATGTTGTTAAATAAGACAATTTAGTTTGTTTTCGAAAACAATTTTTTTAAACTTCAAAATTTGATTAAATTTGTTTTAGCGGACAACAATGTTTTGATACATTGCAAAGCAGTACAAATTTAAGTATCTTATTTCTCTCTACTCTCTTTCATCCTTTCCCCGCAGGGGCTGCAGACTGGCTTCACCTATTGAGAGGATTTAGACGTCCCTCGTGGTACCCGAGTCTAACACACACTTACACCTACAACACTATACTTACGACTTACATCACTTTACTTATACTTACAACACTTTACTTATACTTACAACACTTTACAATCACACTTACATCTATGAAGGCCATAATAGCATCAATGTGCTTTTCGCCTTAAAATAACAAAAAAAATCTTTCATCCTTGCCCCGCAGGGGTTGCAGACTGGCTTCAACTATTGAGAGGATTTAGACGTCCCTCGTGGTACCCGAGTCTAACACACACTTACACCTAAAACACTATACTTACGACTTACATCACTTTACTTATACTTACAACACTTTACTTATACTTACAACACTTTACAATCACACTAACATCTATGAAGGCCATAATAGCATCAATGTGCTTTTCGCCTTAAAATAACAAAAAAAATCATTCATCCTTTTTTTTACCGTATTCGCTTATAATCACCTGTATCTAATACGTATTTTGAATTAATTACGATTATTTTGAGTCTCAACTTATATTTATTATGCCAACTATTTAAAGAAGATGTTTGATTTATTTTTATCTGTTAGGCTACATATTCATATAACTTGTGTTTAGGAAATGTTGTTTGTTTTACACCCACTAATATAACGGTCGTAAGATCAATAGCCAAGTCTTGCCACGAGATAGCACTTTAATAATAAATTAGGAAGCAACGAAAGTGCACGGCCATTTGTTGAAGTAATTATAAACAGAGGGTGAGAAAAGTTAACTGTTGTAAGTAAAAATAACTTCAAAAACAACAAGAACAAAATGTAAAATTATTCTTTGGAGAACGTTTGAGGGTAAAATATGCTTTAATTGTTCAAAAACTAAATAACTTTTTAAGTAGGAATTTTTGGAAGCAAAATTTTTAAAGTATAATTATTTTATTAGCTAAGTATACTTATTTAATTTAATTTTTTGGGCAAATTAAACAATGTATTCAAATTAATATGTTTTTGAAAACTGGTAATAAAATATTTTTTAGAAAAAATACTTAACATGCAAAATCTGTCTCATCAAACTCAAATATTGTAAATAATTTAGTTTTTGAACGTATTAATTAAATCCTGTAAAGATATTAATTTTTTAATTAATGTTTAAGTAAAAATAACTTCAAAAACAACAAGAACAAAATGTAAAATTATTCTTTGGAGAACGTTTGAGGGTAAAATATGCTTTAATTGTTCAAAAACTAAATAACTTTTTAAGTAGGAATTTTTGGAAGCAAAATTTTTAAAGTATAATTATTTTATTAGCTAAGTATACTTATTTAATTTAATTTTTTGGGCAAATTAAACAATGTATTCAAATTAATATGTTTTTGAAAACTGGTAATAAAATATTTTTTAGAAAAAATACTTAACATGCAAAATATGTCTCATCAAACTCAAATATTGTAAATAATTTAGTTTTTGAACGTATTAATTAAATCGTGTAAAGATATTAATTTTTTAATTAATGTTAACAGTTTCGTAAAGTAAACTGAATAATTAACATTGCATGTTCCAGTAAATTATTATTTAGCTCAAGTGCTGGGAAATTACGCGTATTTTAAAAACATTACAATAATATGACATCGCACACTTTACGTATGAGAATATTCTGGAAGAAATGCATGAGATGGGTATGAGTAGGCCTATAGTAACAAGTCATTTTTCAAAGATTAGCTGGTCAGTAAAAGTATTAATTCAGAAATCGGTAAATGTTTTATAAGTTTCTTGCAATGTTACATTTGTGAACGTAAATATTTTTAGAATTTTTATATATATAAGGCAAATACTGCAAACTTGACGAATAAAATTAGTAGTCATTGGTGGAAGTTGATTCAGTGGGTTAGGTTGTAGAAGCGTCAATATTTCCAATTTTAATACTTTTTTCTGAAGGTTTTTTCAAGTTAATAATTTTTAACTGTGACGAATAAAACGAGACATAGTTGATTAAAATTGATTTAGGTTAGACTGTGGCACAGAAATATGTTTAAATTGACCAAGGTTTTTACGATTTTTTACAATTTTTCAAAAGTAAACCTAATTTGTCTTTGATTTTTTTATGTAAAAGGCACATCCTTCAAACAGAACGAATAAATCAAATCGTCGTTGATCCAAATCGGTTCAGTAGTTTAGACTGTAGACGCGTAAATTTTAAAGAAGAAAAAAATTGTTAAATGTATCAACTTCAAATCGTTTTTCTATATTTTGATTTTGTTGATTTTCAATTTTTTTAAATTCTTTCCGTTTCGTCATAATCTTAAGGCTACTGCCATATTTTAAACTTTACAAAATTTTCGTTTTTATATTTTGGATATCTGAAAACTGCTAATCGTCACTTCCTGTGTAGCCTATTTACACTGCGGCAGCTGGGTCACTTAGCGGGGCAGAACCGAGCTGCTTTCCTTGATAAGCAATAGATTAGGCTTACTTATCTATATAAGTTAACAAAAAACAGTTTATTTTAATTTTATCAAAATACTAGAAAGGTACAGAAATATTTGCTTTTATTGTATATTTTAATGATTTTCAAATTGAGTATCGATCTCCCATAACGAGCATTCAGTATGACTGACCACTTTTTGGATCTTCAAATTAGTGTATTTTTAAGTTCTTAAAAGTTCATATGAAGTGTATTAAATACCTGATAGTCAACTAACTGTTTATACTGTAACAAAAAGCGTATGTTATCAAACTTTCTGCTTGGAATTCATTGTTGGTATATGTTAGAACCCCATTTCCAGCTTCGTCTGTTATTGTAATTTTATCCGACCCTGTATACAATAGGGTATGGAATGGCGAGAGGGTGGCGCTAAGCCCTGACACGAGCTTTCCAGTGTTATTAAAATATTCAACAAAAGATTGAATTCTCCCAACGTAAACCTTGCTGGAGTGTTTGACCTTTGTAATGTACGTGTTACTATTCTGTAAACTGGAGCTAGACATTGCCCTTACATTTTTACATGTAATCTATGCTATACCAGAAACAAAATTATAATAAATCCATTTTAATTTTAAATTTCTGTAAGTTTATTTATATTCAACAAATTTGTTATAAATGTTGACATTTCGCAAATTATAAAATCAGAAGAGTGGATTGAATGAGGAATGGTATGGTTGTAGAGCGCACGCAGTAACATTCCTAAACTAAGGCTACAAAATCTAATACTAAAATTTATTAATACCAAAGTGTTACTAAGGCTTCGCAATGTATACAGTTACCTTCAAAGGTTTTTGCCTTTATCACTTTTTACTATAAAAGCGGTCGGTGAGATTTCTCTTCCAATATCCTTCGAATCTTGTACATTCAGATACTATACATCATTTGTGGTATAGGAGATGTAGGCTATATAGGCTACTCTATGTATATAGGCCTACTGTACATATCTTGTACAGTAATGTATACCAGTAATTATACCAGTAATGTATAGTATCTGAGTGCACAAGATTCGAGGGATATTGGAGGAGAGGTCTCGCAGACCCATTTTCTAGTGGACAACTGATGAGCAAGTGGATAAAAGAGCCACTCCTCAAATAACATTTAAAATAATTTATTTTTAAAAACTATTTACATTTTTGTGAGCAATGTAAAAGAAAATATTTAAGTTCAGTCTGCAATTGATTTGTAAATTTAAAAAAACCTATTACATGTTTTCAATTTTAATGCACAATTTTCTTTTAAACAGGTCATGCCTTTTTTAAAAAACGTATAAAATAATAAAACACAAAGTTTCGAAGTCATGACAAGAGGTTACATATCACTTTTTACTTTATTTAGATTTTCTTGTAATTAAGTTAAAAGTTGACCAAGAGCTGTTAAAATTTTTGCTTACTTTCTTCCATCCGGTTTAGCGATACAACTTAGTGTCACCATTAAAAGTTTCAGCTGGTTAACATTTTTTAATGTAAAGGTAATTTTAGACGTCATCAGACTTTCAGACTGTGTTTATGTCCTCAATAAACGTTGGGGATCATTCAGCCTCATTTGATCTTAAATTATTTCGTCTGGTAATTGGCAACCCTCTGTGTTAAATTGCATAGATACAATATTTAGCACCACCCCGGCTCCACATGTATCATCAAACGTTGTGCACAACAAGAAAACAGTAAACAATTTTCTTTTAATTTCTGATAATAAGGGAAAACTTTAAGAAGGATATAAAATATACAGCTTTTATTGTGATTTTCTTCTTGAAATAAATTAATCAACTGTATACAGAAACGTTTCATTCTCACTTTTTCTAATTTAATAATTATTTAACTTAGATACATAACTAAATATATTATAATTTAAAATAAATATATTTCAAATATTTTTATAAATGTAGCAATATATTTCAAATATTTTAAATAATTACCTACGGGTATTACATATTCGATAACCTAACTTTCAGACTTTTTAAACACGAACTATTTTAGTGAGTCTGTAGCCGCCCACAACTTTGGCTTTGAAGTATTAACCATTTTGGGTAATATAATAAACCTGTCGCGAAAAGCTTTCAAATCACAAAGAAAGTGCCAAAGTGCCCTTAAGGTGTCAAGGCAGCTTAACACAATAATCTTGATACAATTCTGCGCCAAACTTCGTTTTAGTGGCACTTTGGCGTCTCTATGTTCTGACGTCACAGTAACTTTGTTTACCGAACTGGTCAGAATATCTAAGACCTGTCTACACCTGTAATTTAAATTCTATTCGAAAGACTTCTCTAAAAATTTTCAAAGGATTTCCATTGGAAAATGAGTTATTTGAGCGGCCATCATAATGAAACCCAAAAATGGGACTTTGAAATAAGCGCCGATCCTGACCTCTAAATCACTTTTCGAGGGGTAAGTTAGCAAGATATATATATATTACTGTTGCAATTTTGATACACATTTTATTCAATCTTTAACCCAACAATAAATGTTGGTAATTCGTTACCCGTCAGAACTATTTCAACTAATTCAAAATAGTTGAAATTTTAAATATTAAAAATGTAAATTTCTCATTACACTTTTTTCAAAAATCTGGTGTTAACTGTCTTAGGAATACACAATTAGTGTTAAAATCTGCGTAAATTAGCTTCTGATATTTTAATAATTACGTCATAGATTTTTTTCGAAAATAATTTCTTCAATATAGATCTTATATGGGTAGAATAATTTTAAAAGCTTAATAAACTAGTATTAACAAGAGTTGTGACCCTATTATAATTACAATTATTAACTGATATCTTTATTTTATCAATATTATTATATTGTGTTAATAATATTATTATTATCATTATTGAATTATTTTATTTAAATAAAAATAATCATTATTTTCTTTATTTTAACCATTTTTTAAATATTTACATGGCTATCATAATCAGCATTAAATTTTGCACATGTGAGAACTTTAAACTTTCAAATTAACTTGCAAATATGAAAATGGACCTCGACTGCTGTTAAAAATATTCTTAATATTACAGCAATTTTTAAAAAACATACAATTTTTATTTATGTAGTTTTTAAAGGTGATTATTATGGTGAAACCAGAAAGTTACGCATTTTTAAAGATGTGAATTCGAAATTACCGCCATTTTAAAACTGTTGAACAAATCGTGCTGGTTAACAAACATGCCTAATCTCTTATCACAATCAATTTTTGTGCCAAGTTGATTTTAAACCTGAACAAACGTTAGCTGATAAAACATACACACACGCGCGCGCGTGCACTGAATAGTACAGATACCTAATTTAAACAATATTTTTAGCTCGAAGAACATGAAAACGTATATATCGTATTTTTGAAAAGCTAAAAACCGAGTAGACGATTCACGATATCTTCGTTTTTAAGAACTATGTCAATTAGTTACCATCATCTACTATACATGTTCATTAGTTTCTACTGTCCAATGAAATCTATTTCACATTGATTACTGCAGGGGTTTTATTTGATCAATTAATTGCATTGATAATTACATTTTAATTACATCACCAGGTAGTAAGGGGGTGGGGTAAATGGACGGTTTTAGTTAAGTCAATGCAGTGACCACTGTGTTCAGTTCTTCAACACGCATGCGCTTCAGTTAAACCATTAAAGCCCGTCGGTAATGTTATATGACAGGCTAGTCGCATGATAATGATAACAAATTACAATAAATGTGCACGCTCTAATTATAATGATTTAATTAAACGTGATTTGCCCATTGCTAGATTTATGAATTATGTAATGAAATAATAACGATAAAGTGGTTGATTTAATTTTTTGTTACTTTAGAGAGCTGGAAGATGTAATTAAACGTGATAATTAAAACAGTATGTTAGTAAAGCATTATAATTCATAATTAGAATTTTCATTTAAGACAGAATCACTACTATTTTTAGCAAATTTTCTTTGAAAAATCAGCGACATCATGTATTAGGTTTAAATGAACCCACTTCCTGACTTCTAAATCATGTTTTCATATTTTGTTAATCTTTGGGGTCTGTAAACAAAACCAAGGGTCACTTGAAATTCGCCCGTGTGTCCATCTGTCCACAAACCCTTCATATATTTTTTTTTAAAAAAGAGCTTTAACATTATGGTTTAGTTGACTATTCCAATACTTAAGGAATCATAACTTCTTTATATTATACTATAAAAGAAAATTTTGGTTTCATCAACTGCATAAATAAACATTTAAAAATTTTATTTAACAGATAATGTTTTCGTGGGCTTTGATTTCATGAGTAAAACTTTATTTTTTAACGTAAGATAAAGGAATTATTGTGATATTTCAATTTGTTTAAGGAAATTATCTTGCATCACATCTATGAGCCAAACAAAGTTTCAAGCATTTTTATTGGTTAAATAAATTTCAGATCAAATTGCTTCTACTCGATGTTTTATGTGTTTGTTTTATCAGGTTTATTACAATTATTTTACTTTATTCATTTTTTTGTTGTTGCTAATTTTATGAATAGAAATATACTGCTTCGTGACCGTGCGGGATCTAGAACACCGGTAAGGATATTGAGAGCTAGCACAAGCGCCTAACCAAGCGCCAGAAAATAAAATTTTAACAAGAAAAAATTATCAATTTAATTTGATATACAAGTAGTAATAATACACTATACCAATAGTAATAATCAAACCCAGGATATTTCTGTCGAGATCTCCCACTTTTCAAAGAAACAGAGATTTTTAAATACCTGTACAATTTTTAAAATGCAATTTTTAGCACAAACAACACAGAGACTTCTGAAAAACAAATTGAGATATTTTCATTGAAAACTACTATTGCAAGCTATTGTAAGTTTTTGTATGATTCAAAGAGACGTTTCTGTATTTTGAATTGCAAAGTTTACACTTACACATTGTGTAAAGTGCGAACGACGTATGTGTAAGATTTTTTCTGTGTTCACTTTAGTTTTACGATGGCGGCCTCTGATTTAACGATAACTAAAGTACACAATTTTGGCCGATTGTTTTGAAATTTAGTATGAAGATTCTTTGCATAAAACCTTAATGAAGACTGTTTAAGATTTTTTTTCTCTATTTACTTCAGTTTCAAGAAGGCGGTCTCTGATTTAACGATGACTAGAGTAAGTATTTTTGGCCATCGCATTGATCGATTGCTCTGAAATGTGGTAAGAAGACACTATGCATAAAGCCCAAACTATGTGAAAGTCTTTTCACACTTTATTTCAGTTTCAAGATGTCGGTCTCTGATTTAACGATGACTAGCGTAAGTATGTTTGGCCAAACGCATTGCTTTGAATTTTGGTACGAAGACACCATGAATAAAGCCCTTACTAGTTACGTGAAAGATTTCTTTCCCATTCACTTCAGTTTGATGATGACAGCCTGTGACTTAAAGACAAGTGTAGTTACTGCCTATTTTCTGTAATATTGGCTGAACGGCAAGCACTATCATAATTTTGACCGCTACATAAAGAAAAGAGTAATATTTCCAATATTATTGGTTCAGTAACATTTTCTTTAAATACTACAGTTACAAGTTGAATTGAAGAAACATGTTAGAGCGCTGTAGTGGAACATGTATTGTCGTATAGATGTACTTAGTACAATATACTCAGATACTTATAAGTTCGTAATAGTGTTAGTAGCGCTTAGAGAGTTATCAAGTTACGTTTCTACTTGTTCTTTATTAATAATAAAAAGACTTGTATTTGTTATAAATGCTTGACAGAACTTTTTTCTGGACAAAGTTAAGATTATGTTATTAATCAGCTCTGTTACAATGACTACTTAAAGAGTTCTTATCTTGTGCTTAACGTAACTACGGCTTCTTAAGAGTTTAAGCCGGTATTTAGTAGTTTGAATATTAAACATAACAAAGCCTTGTGTGGCTGCTTTGATGTTTAAAACTTATTTAATATTCTGTTATCAGACGACAATACTCGTACATTAATCTTGCGGACAAAGAGGTTCAGACCCAAGTAGCGGCAGAGTAAAAGTTTTTCTTGTTTTCTTATTAAGCGCGAACAATTGTTGTTCAATGTTTTGTCGTTTAAACTTCAGTAATAATTTTTACCGTGAAATAAAAATATGGTATGAAGTTTAATTGGTAATTAAAGTAGGTTAGAAAAATAGCATTTAAAAACCCAAGCAAACGTATGTGCTTTTCCAAAATTTTCGAATAGACTTTAAGTGGAAAAATCTATTTGCTTTTAAAGAGTATACATACACAATGCCTAAATATTTTACAAATAGGAAGAATCTCAGTTAACAATGTTAGTTAATTCTTAACTAACATTAACCTAAAGTTAACAAAAATCTTAGAAAATCAATGGCTTTACTGCAATAATTGAAATTAATGAAGTTTATATTTAAAATTTTTAATCTGTTTGTTACCAATCGAAAAAAAATAATGTGATTTTATTTTCACGTATTTTATAAACAGAAACTAATTTCAAATTGTGTACGTACACTTACTTTATAAATATTCGTTCTAACAAGCATTGTTAATTCATTCCAGTCATTATTCCCCTATCCTAGTTTTATTCATGGTACAGAACCAGCGACAATGGTTTTTCCTCTTGTCTACCCGAAGTTTTGCCACTTTTGAACCAGAGGACTTGTTAGTTGATGTACCTACAGCACCGGTTAGTTGGCTGCATCTCTGAACTGCGCAACTCAAGGTTGTTACTGCCGTTGTTTTACCCTTACCGTAAACCCTGATCCCATGTCCTCATTGTTTAACTGTCATAAAGTATGAACGTTGTGAAAAAACCTTTAATACAGCACGAGAAGTCTTTTTGATAGTTTATTTTTCTCAAGAACGACACTTAATGATAAAATCAAATGGAATATCAACAGTTGAGTTTGAGATTCAACCATTTTAGATTTTATTCACTCGCATATTCAAGATTTTATTAATCAAGAGATTTTTCGGTACCTGTGTAACTTCAGTAACAGTAATTATAATTTACACCAGTGTTTTTGTACTTGTAACAAACTAAGCTACATATTAACCCAAAGTAAATTACTGCCACACTTTATCGGCGATAATTGATATTAATTACCGTAATGTTTTTTCATCAGAATCGCTGGTTGGATCCGATATATGTCGACACCGTTAACGCTACTTTCTTAATAGTAATTCTCTGAATCGGCCACCAATATTTATCGCCAGAATCGCTGGTTGGACCTTGTTTACCTTTATAACGATTAGTATGCCAAGATCACATGTCATAATATGATTTTTAATCTGTTTTAAAGCTATAATTCTTAATAATGAGTATAATATCATATACTCATTTATAAATTAATTTTAATTCATTTTCATTCCTTATATTAATTTTATTGTTTTAAATTTTTTTCCTGGCATTTAGCTTACTTACTACACATATACACCATTTCATTTGTAATCTTTTTTTTTTTTTTTTTTGTAACAGGGAATGTGTTTTGCGTAAAGTTTGTATTCTGTATTATTTGAACGGCATATTGTAATGTTGGCTAACCTGGTTGCCGAACACAATGTGTATACGCTGAGGTAATGTTTGTGAAGTGGCAACACTGTGCAAGTTTATAGAGTTATCTACTTCAAACATGCATAACTTATTCGCATAGTTAAAGTAATTCGCATATTGTGATCTGCGGTTTATTTACTGACACAAATAATTTAGTAAGTGGTAAAAAAATTGAAACGTATTACACTGTAACGTTCAGCCGTTGACTCAAAATAATTTAACTAAAAAAATAACAGTTCTTACCGTATTTTCCCGTTTAAAACCAAAAATAGTTCTCCTAAATATAAAAAAGTAGTATTGGAGTAAGGAAATATTCTTAAAAGTTTATAACTATGCTTATACAAAGTCAATGTATAAAAATGCTTTGTTTTTGGATGTACAATTTAACTGAAACGTGATTCACACGTTTAATATAATTAGACAACATATTTAAAAAAGTAATTTATACATATTTATTCAATCATTTCATACGCAACACGTTTGCAATATCTTCTTATCATTATTTGTCTGTGTATCAAAAGTATTTACTTTTTGCGCATTTTTATACCCTTTCCTTAGAACCGATAAAAAATAAACTTTCTCAAGACGTTCTTGATTTTTAAGCCTTCAAAATGTAGCGGCTCTTGCATCATCTGACAATAATTGTTCATTATTAGTCAGAGCCTAAGTGTTTTTTATGTAAATACAGACACACACATGTTAGGTACCTTTTAATCATTAGCGAATTTCCATTGGAAAATTAGTTATTGGATTGACAAAATTGGTAAGGCCTACAACCACGACATATATATATATACGTCAGATGATCTAGACGTCCCTCGCGATACTCGAGTCTAAGACACACTCACACTTACATTTAGGGAGACAATAATAGCCTCAATGTACTTTTATCCTTAAATATATATATATATATATATATATATATATATATATATATATATATATATATATATATTTTGTGTAAACGCCCTTAAATATTTTCTAAATATTAGTATCGGCGTTTGCTTTAAAGAATTGGGTTTTACCACAAAAGGCAATTTTTCCACTTAAAATTTGTTCATTGTGAAACTTCATTTATAAAAAATCATTACAGATTGAATACAATCACAGTACATTGGAAAAAATAAGAAAAAACTAATCTATCAGATCCTGAACGATTGGAAAAACGCTGAATGCTTGATGAACTAGATTAAAAAGTAATAACAATTTTTTAAACCGATTCTAAGCAAAAACGACTATCGACCTTTTTCTTTTACGGTGAACGTAATTTAGTTCAGGACATTTTGAAAACGTAAGACATTACAACAGCGCTTTGAAAGGCGGACGATTACGATTGGCATCGAGTATGAATACAGAAACGGAAGTAGATTTGACGCAAAAAGAGTTCCGTCGCGGAACTACATCCTCTGCTCCATCTCTTTATTTCAGGAAGCGGAAAATGGTTTTCCCTCTGAGTGTCATCCGACTTGGAAAGTACGAGATACAATACGTGGGAGACTTGGAATTAGGTTTTAAAATGACTTTGAAATTGTTCTATTTATAACAAATCTGTTAAAATAACTTCTTAAGGTACGATTAGAATTTTAGAAAATAATGTAATAATATAAAAAAACTTTTATTTCAGATACTAAGGCGTTTCTATCTCCGGTTGTTTTGCAGCCACTCTCGATTTGCAATCATTTCAGTTAGGTTCGAAGTGTATAGTCTTAAAAAAGATACAAGTGTTAAACTCATCAGGCTACCAATAGAAGCGAAGCTTTTCTTAATGACATCTTTTATGAATACATCATTGGTTTGAATATATGTTTTTAAATATCTTGTTTTGTTTAAATAAATAAATATGTGAACCTAGCTTAGATATTACTTACTGTATTTCTACTAAAAAAAGAGAAATATATTAACTATTTTATAAAGCATATATATATATATATATATATATATATATATATATAAGGCGATAATAGCCAAAATGTGATTTTCGTCCAAGATTTTAAGTAAGCTTATTCAATATAATTATTAAACATGGTTTTAATTAAAGCACAAATTATTATAATATTCCATTAGTTGTTTGTACTACGTGTACAATATTTATTACTTACACTTAATAATGATTTATTTGTTATAATATATTTTAATCTTATACTGCATTGGAGTTTGCACAGTACACGAGGTATCAGCAGAAGCGACCCGGGCAGCTTAGGTATAAGTGCATAATCCAATTAAAAACTACTGAATATTAAAATAATAAGTTCAACTAATAATTCAAGTTAAACTGTAATTGTTTTAATTGTACGTAATACTGGGAGAAAACTAATCTGTTTTCATACATCATGGCGATAAAACATGAGTATTTTATAGGTAAATCATTCGAAACTCAAACACTTTATGCATAGGTCGTTCGTTTGATCGTGGCACTTGTTTTGTTGTGGTCCAACAGTTTTTTTGCCAATGGTGGGGGAAAGAAAAAGCTCTATTATATTTATTTGTATAAACCTATTTGTTTAATAGGCCTATAAACGGTAGTTCAACCCGTTAATTTAATGTAACCGGCAAGTTGTGTATGAGTAGACATTTTCCCGCTACAAGCTTACTCGTTTCTCCTTCAAGCGCTGCAACAAAACGAACTACTTGTAGTTGATTTAATTTTTTGTTGTTATTTTAAGGCGTAAAGCACATTCAGGCTATTATCGCCGCCCTAAATGTAAGTGTGAATGTAAAGGACTCGGGTACCGCGAGGACGTCTAATCCTCTCAATAGATACTAGTCTTCACCTCCCTGCAGGGTAAATAACTGATTTCGTCAAGTAATGTGTAGGCCTACATTACTTATGCTCTAAAAAGCATTATCAGGATGAATTGTATGATAAACATTGCCTTTAAATTTGATGAAGGATTGCCTTGTGAAATGTGTTTCTGGGAAATCGAGACACAGATCAATTTATTTTATATCTAGGATTACCTGAAGCTCTTGTTGGTGATTAAAAGCAATCCATTTTGCATTCAAACCATGATTTTAAAACATTTACCATTGTTATTAAATTTTATACTTTTGAAGGTGGTTTCTTACTTCACTTTCTATTTTCTGTATAATGTTCCTTCATCTCTATAAATGCATCTTCAAGGTTTGATATTTTAGCAGAAATGAGTTGTAAAGACTGTATATTAAATCATTATTCTCTCACTATTCTGTGATTTCTGATGATTCTGATCCAGCTAAAATAACTGAGGCATATGTTGTTTTATTATTATTACTACTGCTGGGGTTTCTTTCCTATAATTTGAACTGGTGTACATCTTTCATAAATATATTTCTAGCTAGCTTATTTTTACCTAATATTTATATTCTTGATTTTTGTAGTTCTTTAGCTATAACACATCCTCTATAATTGGCTGAAGGTGTCCTTTCACTGCAGCTTCTACATTTTGGATTTTGTTTGTCAGACCTTTAGGCATTCTCAAGTTATATGTTTAACAAAGCACATTTACTATCTAGGTTCTTTTGAGCAGAACCTTTGAGTATGTCCAAACATTTGACATCTTTTACACTGTGAGTATAAGATTTGATCCTTTAATTGGTTGTATCTCGCACTTTGTTAATCCAAGGATGTTATCTATTTCGGTAAATTTTATCAATATTTTCACCGTTTTCGGTTATTCGAAGGCCAATATAAACATGTTCAATGGTGTTTTATATTTGCCAATGACAGTTTATTTAATTGCCAATAATCTTATAATTGCTGCTGTAATAAGAAATCTCTTGATGTTATCAGGCGTGCATGTATGATGCAGATTCTTTGCCACTTAACTCTAATGGGTCCTGGATTGTTTATTTTCCACATGTGAGGCAAGTAAACTTTGCTTCTTTCAGCGCTTTAATTATTTATTTGTATAAACCTATTTGTTTAATAGGCCTATAAACGGTAGTTCAACCCGTTAATTTAATGTAACCGGCAAGTTGTGTATGAGTAGACATTTTCCCGCTACAAGCTTACTCGTTTCTCCTTCAAGCGCTGCAACAAAACGAACTACTTGTAGTTGATTTAATTTTTTGTTGTTATTTTAAGGCGTAAAGCACATTCAGGCTATTATCGCCGCCCTAAATGTAAGTGTGAATGTAAAGAGTTAAAGTTGCAAGTGTATTGTTGTAAGTGTGTGTTAGACTCGGGTACCGCGAGGGACGTCTAATCCTCTCAATAGATGCAACTAGTCTTCACCTCCCTGCGGGGTAAATAACTGATTTCGTAGTAATGTGTAGGCCTACATTACTTATGCTCTAAAAGCATATAACTCTTTACGAAAACCAAGATCTTTACTTATCAATAACACTGTAAAATGAAATTCTTAATATTCTTTTTTATTTCTGCTATGCATTTTATTATTTTATTTAGTACGTTCATATTTTTCCTATCTTTACCAGTTCTTTTATTTGTTGACACATTTTTGCTTACTTCCATTATCAGAACTTACACATGTACTTTTACATTGACGTTTTGATAAGGGAGGGGGTAACCCGACATAATTCGATAATTAAAAAATTTAAAAGGCTAAGAAAACCAGATGATCTGTAAAATTAAGTTTTCTGAAAGAAAACTTTAACCAAGCTTTTGGTTTGATAAAAGGTGAACTAAAACTTAGAAATAATTTCACCAGAAGCTGAAACGAGTTAATATAACCGTTATGGAATATTGATTTCTTTTTTAAAAAACAATTTATTTCCTCACGAAACAGCCAGAACACTTGGCATTGAATTACAGGGCTGTTAAAACGGTCCCAAGTTTTACTTTAGTTCAGAAAAAACATTAAACAAGCCCTGAATAAAAGGTTGGTTAGTTCGTTGGGTGTTACCCGAGTATTGTTTATTCATAGCAGTGTTGTTTCACAGCCGATATTCCAGAATTCGCAACCAGCCATCCAATTTAGTTCCAACGGTTGTAAATATTAAATTACTTTTGTTTTGCCAATATTTACTTCCCCTGTTTTATCTCTGCATATTGTCTTGGTTAAAGGAAAATGCAGTGACGACAATTGTATTTAGGCAAATAATTGTGGCTGGCAAAATGTGTTTTTTTTAATGAAAAATTAGAACTTTTTCACATGTATTGAAAAGTTACGCATGACAGGGAATTAAGTCATGGACGAAACATTTTAAATGAAAGTGTATTTTATTGCATAGTTTTTGAATCTTCGTGTAAAATAAAAGTTTTAGTAGTGAATACTCTAATGAGCCGACTTGGAAACATTTGACAGATTTTACGGATTTTTACGATAGCAACCAATTAATTTTGTATGGTTATTTAAAAGTTTAATTTAATCCGCTTGTGAATAACTTAACAGAATGCTTATGCATTTTTTTCTTTGAACAATTTACCAATCTAAAAATTTAACTTTATATGAAAAAATATAAAAAACGTAACCATAAAATTTACAATATCATAAAAAAGAAAACTACTGACTACATCTTGAAATAAATGAACTGTTTGAAGAACTAAGAAATCGAATAATAAATGGCCTTGATTGTAAATATTAAAAACAATAAATTGTATTTTGTCACAATTATTGCAATAAATATATTTATCATAATTTGCTACTCATTCTATTTAAATGCAATTAATTCAGGATTAATAATAACTACCTGAAATACATTGCCCATGATTTTTAATTTTCCATTTTAATTTTTGTCCAAATGTGCAAAATATGTATCAAAAAGCAACAACATCCAGCTTGAAGGGATTGGCATTGTTGGGTTTGAAATCTAAAAATTTACAGTGGATAACGAACTTATGTTTATGAGCTATAAGCGTATGTCCTATGTAGATATTTAGGATTTATATATATATATATATATATATATATATATATATATATATATATATATATATATATATATATACTAGCTGTTACCCGTCACAGCTTTGCCCTGCAATCATAATATACATTAAAGATAATAAAATTTATAGTAGATTTTGAAAATCAAAATAACTTTATTTCAGTTTAATATATTTCTGTAGGCTATACAATATTGTAAGATTTATGGTTTTTGGTCAATACGTATAAACTTCTGCTACTCGACACTCTAGAACAGGCAACATATAACTGACCGTGGGAGAAGCACGGAGTTCCCAAATGTATTGATGCTACTCTTAATGTCTGACCCTGTGACTTATTAATTGTAATTGCTCACACGCGGAAAACATTTTTTTAAAGAATACATGCGATTTTAAGCAAATTTTTACGGAACTATACTCACGCGATGTTACTGTTTACATTGCATTGAAGATACATTGCATTCCTTCTCTGATTTTCCAGACATGAGCATTCTTGTTATGTACATGTACTTATTACTCATGCGCGATGTAGAATCTGACAGGCATTACTAAATTTTATGATTTATTACTGTTTTTTGCTTGTTAACGAAACATCGTCAAAATGCACCACGGTTATTTGTGAACTTTGCGATTTGCCTCTCATTGAGTTTTTAGGTTGGAATTACGTTCGTGTTTTCGAATTTCTTATTAACCGTATCGTATTCTTTAAAGAATCGTATTCGGGTTCGAAGTACGGCAATATTTGCATTACTAATAAAGAAAAATTTTCGTTTTATTGAAACCGTGTACGACGGAAGCATAAACTATCATCAGGTTTTTTTTCACACATCACCGTATTAGACCCAACAACCGTGTCAGTTAGGCTGTAGGTATTCTTTAAAAAAATAATAAAGGTTTTTTCACGCATCACCGTATTAGACACAACAACCGTGTCAGTAGATTATAGGCATTCCAAAAAAAAAAAAATAATAATAATAATAAAAGGTGTTTTTTCACGCATCACCGTGTTAGGCCCAACAACTGTGTCAGTTAGGTTATGGAGTACTCTTTTTAAAAAAAGAAATAAAGGTTGTTTTAATGCATCACCGTGTTAGGCCTAACAACTATGTTAGTTAGCTTATGGAGTATTCTTAAAAAAAATAAAGTTTTTTTTCGCACATCACCATGTTAGGCCTAACAACCAGGTCAGTTAAGTTTGGAGTACTCTTTAAAAAAATGAAGTTTTTTTCACACATCACCATGATAGACCCAACAACTGTGTCAGTTAGGATATGTAGTATTCTTTAAAAAAATATAAAGTTTTTTCACGCATCACCGTGTTAGGCCTAACAAACGTGTCAGTTAAGTTACGGAGTATTCTTTTAAAAAAAAATGGGTTTCTTATCACCCAAAACCCGTGTTAAACGTATTTTTTATTGTTTTACCGATCTATAACGTTACCGACTTTCGCGCGGTAGCAATTTTGAGGTTATGTTGGTCACTTTTATTTTCGATTTTTATCGTACTTCTCGTGGTTTCCGCGCGTTTATTTTTTAGATTCTTGATTTTGGGCACGTAATAAAGCGTTTTAATAACAAAGATATCAAAAACTCCAATAGATGCTGCACTGCATATTTACCATTTTTTACATATAATGTAATTACACAAATATATATACTACTTTACAATTAAAGTATCCTAATAAAATTGTATATGTTATATATTCTGCACTCTGCGTCGAAAACATTGAAAAGTCTGAAATGAAAAATACCAGATTGTGATTATTTGGTCTAATGAAACTTAAAATAACAAAACTACAAACAAAAAAGCAAACCAGACTTTTACAAAGAGAAAATACTTACAATTATAGTAATTTTTAACGTATCGTAGTCTGCACTGTGCGTAAAGGTTTTTTTACATTTAATATTGAAAATTCAACTCAAAGGAACAAATTGGAGACAGTTTTGACAAAAATTTTTACTAAAATAATTGAAAATGTAACATGAAAGCAATAATTTTGTAATAAATAAAACCCGGATTAAGATTGTTAAAATGGGATTAGATCTATGTCCATCTCAGGTGCCTAGATCTCAGGTCCAGTAAACAGTAATCTTAATCATATTATATTTCTGAAAGTTTGTGTGTTTGTTTGTTATTCAATCACGCTTTAACCACTGGACCAATTGAGATGAAACTTGGTACGAAAATGGTGTAAGTATCTGAGATAAACATAGGCCCATACCCGTTTTAAAAAAACGTCATTACACTACTTACCCAGCCCAACATAAATATGTAGTTTTGTGGCATGTGTTAACTGTAGTTAGGTTTAATTACTGTTTACTGGACCTGAGATTTAGGTAACTGAGATGGACATAGATCTAATCCCATTTTTAGGATCTTAATCTATGTTTTATTTATTGCCAAATTATTGCTTTTAATGTTACATTTTCAATTATTCTAGTTGATAGTTTTCAAAACTGATTCCAATTTGTTACTTTGTGTTGAACTTTCAATATAAAATGTAAAAAGAGTGCAGATTACGATACGTTAAAAATTACTATAATTGCAAGTATTTTCTCTTTGTGAAAGTCTGGTTTGCTATATTGTTTGTAGTTTTGTTATTTTAAGTTTCATTAGATCAAATAATCACAATCTGGTGTTTCTCAATTAAGACTTTTCAATGTTTTTGACGCAGAGTGCAGAATATATAACATATACAATTTTATTAGGATACTTTAATTGTAAGGTAGTATATATATTTGTGTAATTACATTATATGAAAAAATGGTAAATATGTAGTGTAGCATGACCTGGATTTTTCGATATTTTTGTTACTAAAACGCTTTGTTACGTTCCCAAAAGCAAGAACCCAAACTATAAAAGCGCGGAAACCACGAGAAGTACGATAAAAATGGAAAATAAAAGTGACCAACATAACCTCAAAATTGCTACCGCGCAAAAATCGGTAACGTGTTGTATATCAGTAAAACAATAAAAAAATACGTCTAACACGGGTTATGGGTGATAAGAAACCCATTTTTAAAAAAGAATACTCCATAACATAACTGACACGGTTGTTAGGCCTGACACGGTGATGCGTAAAAAAACTTTTTATATTTTTTTAAAGAATACTACATATTCTAACTGACATGGTTGTTCTATTATATGCCATATTCTAACTAAGCATATTCTAACTATCATGGTGATGTGAGAAAAAAACCTTTATTTTTTTAAAGAATACTCCAACCTTAACTAACACGGTTGTTAGGCCTAACATGGTGATGAGTGAAAAAATCTTTATATTTTTTTAAAGATATGTTATTTAACCATAAGCTAACTAACATGGTTGTTGGGCTTAACACGGTGATGCATTAAAAAACCTTTTTATTTTTTAAAAAAGAGTACTCCAAACCTAACTGACACGGTTGTTGGGTCTAATACGGTGATGCAGGAAAAAACCTTATTTTTTTAAAAAAAGTATTCCATAACTTAACTAACACGTTTGTTAGGCTTAACACAGTGATGCGTTAAAAAACCTTTATTTAAAAAAAAATTCACCATAACCTAACTGACACGGTTGTTGGTCCTAACACGGTGATGCGTGATCTTTAATGTACATTATGATTGCGGGCAAAGCCTTGACGGGTAACATATTATATTTCTGAAAGTTTGTTTTTGTTTATTTGTTTGTTATTCAATCACACTTTAACTACTGGAGATTAAATTTGATATGAACACGGTTTAGGTACCTGAGATAAACACAATACTATTCCAGTTTAATTGAATAATAGTGACTTTTTAATAATACTGTATTTTATTAAACTATGACATTACCCTGTTTTAGAGTATCGAGTAGCAAAAATGTATGTCTTGGCCGAAAACCATAAATGGTATAATATTGTATATAGAAATATATTAAAATGAAATGAACCTATTCTGATTTTGAAAATTGACTATAAATTTTATTGCCTACATTATAATTACAGGCAAACCCGCAATGGGTAACAGCTAGTTTAAACATAAAAAACGTCACTATTGTACAGTTAACACATGCCACAAATACTAAATACTACATAATTATTTCGGGCTGGGTAAGTACTATAATGACGTTTTTAAAACAGGAATAGTCCAATGTTTATTTCAGATACCTAAACCATTTTCGTACAAGTTTCATCTCAATTGGTCCAGTGGTTGAAGCGTGATTGAATAACAAACAAACAAACACACAAACTTTCAGAAATATAATATGATTAAGATAAGGTAAGATGAGATAGTCTATATAAACAAATATGTTTCAAATAATTCTTAAAAAACGTAAGTTTATATAATTTTGTTTTAAAAATAGTTACTTAATGATGAAAGATTTCCAACATTTGTTTACATGGAAACAATATGGGAGAGTAGCCTATGGAATAATTCTCCTTATCAAGCGCCAAACTAAAAACATACTTAAGCCAAAATACCTAGTTTTCGGTAGTTTAGGAAATTCCTTCTTTTCGACGAAGAACGTTCTTCGGCGTCTTTCGATTCCTAGCTTCGATTATCCTCTGTCGTTCTATAGGTCTCGATCCGATCCCTTCTCTCTCACTTCTTATAAATTCCTTCTCTCCAGCTAAGTCTCGTTCTTTCTCTTTTCTGCGACCATGTGGTTTTCATTTTAGAATCTGTTTGGGAAGTCGATTTTCGTTCATCCTTAGGACATAACCAAACCATCGAAGTTGTTTTGTTAGTGTCGTGTACAATGGTGTGCTTCGTATTCATGATTTCACCGATTCTTAATTTTTTTCCTTTTCGACCGTACTGCGGCTCTTCGCCAATAGTCCATTTCTGTAGCTTCAAGGCATTTTTTCTGTTTTTTGTTTCAGTGGTCATACTTCGCTTCCACATGAAAAGTTTGGGATCCTAGATTACCATAATCCTGAGCTTTAAATATAGATGTTGGTCGTCTGCAAAGTAGTGGGTGCATAAGGTCTATATTAAAATACTAAAAGGTCTATATTATTTTTCGACCACGCAAGGAATCTGCCCTGAATGTTTGTTATTATTTTTTATTATTTCAATATGGACATAGATTTTAGTTGTTTGTTTATATTTTAAGTTAAGCATTTGAGAATAAGCATTTGATCCATACTGTAGAAAATTTTGTTGAATTTTTATTTGAACAAAAAATAGTTTCGGAAACACAAAAATAATTTAAAATATCTGAATACCAGTACACACTAACATAGTTATTAAAATAAAGTACTGGTTTTTGATTACGTCAGTGTTAGTAATGGGTAAAACTGTATACATAAATTCAGTAATGTCTAAAATCAGCTGCTTGGTGAACATTAATCTCCACTCTAGCGTTGAACCAAAACACGACTTTACGTTTTTCCAATTAGTGATAAAATAGATTACAGGTTTATCCGAACTCGTGACACAGATTTTACGAGGAGTCTCACATATGTACATGCATCTATATTGGATAGAACGGCCACTGTTAAATATTGCAAACACTTGGAGATTTAGATGCTTCCACAGTAGTTGTATGCATAGTTTATGAAACTGGATAGGGTTGTGTGGGACGGATGTGGAAGTGTGGACAGAGGGCCTAATTGAATGCATTATTCAACACCCTGACCGACTTGAGATGTACGTTATCTGGGCAACGGCAGACTTTCAGACATTCGTGTTAGTCAATCTACTTGTGCAATATAGTTAAGTTGAAATTAACAGAATATCAAAAAGGAAATATATTGTTCGCTTTGATAGTAACAATAGCTCTTCTTCCTGACTCAAAATTATAATTATTTAAAATATTTCATTATCGTACTCAAAATAGCAGGTGTTTTTTTAGCTAATAAGTTTTAAATTCAAATAAACAAATTGATATATCAATATCTTAACTATATTATTGTGTTTTATTTGTAAACTTGCTTTCACATGTTAGTACATGATTTACAACCTCAAATACCTAACCTAAAAAATAAATCTGGGGTTTAATCCTTAATGCTTATGTTTTAGTTTTGGATGGAGGAATAGGTTTTCAAGAGAGGTCTATAGGTTCATTTACTCTAAACAATTAGTTCTTCACTCAGTCGGGTTGGAACGCTGTGAGGTAGTTGTTTGTTTGTGACCTGTTAAGGTATATTACTTGGTACGTCATTTGCTAATTATTTTGTAGCCGTTTTGTTTTTGTGATTTATTTCGCTAATTATGTTAACAATTGTTTTGACCGCACAGGTATCAAACTTGAGCGTCTTCTGTTTTAGCTTTAATATTTCAACACACGTGTAAACATCTGTAGCAAAATTAGCATCTAGTTTTAGTGTTAATGTTTCAACACAAGTGTAAACATCTGTAGCAAAATTAGCATTTAGTTTTAGTGTTAATGTTTCAATACATGTGTAAACATCTGTAGCAAAATTAGCATTTAGTTTTAGTGTTAATGTTTCAACACAAGTGTAAACATCTGTAGCAAAATTAGCATTTAGTTTTAATGTTAATGTTTCAACACAAGTGTAAACATCTGTAGCAAAATTAGCATTTAGTTTTAGTGTCAATGTTTCAACACAAGTGTAAACATCTGTAGCAAAATTAGCATTTAGTTTTAGTGTTAATGTTTCAACACATGTGTAAACATCTGTAGCAAAATTAGCATCTAGTTTTAGTGTTAATGTTTCAATACAAGCATAAACATCTGTAGCAAAATTAGCATCTAGTTTTAGTGTTAATGTTTCAACACAAGTGTAAACATCTGTAGCAAAATTAGCATTTAGTTTTAGTGTTAATGTTTCAATACAAGCATAAACATCTGTAGCAAAATTAGCATTTAGTTTTAATGTTAATGTTTCAACACAAGTGTAAACATCTGTAGCAAAATTAGCATCTAGTTTTAGTGTCAATGTTTCAATACAAGCATAAACATCTGTAGCAAAATTAGCATTTAGTTTTAATGTTAATGTTTCAACACAAGTGTAAACATCTGTAGCAAAATTAGCATTTAGTTTTAGTGTTAATGTTTCAATACAAGCATAAACATCTGTAGCAAAATTAGCATTTAGTTTTAGTGTTAATGTTTCAACACATGTGTAAACATCTGTAGCAAAATTAGCATCTAGTTTTAGTGTTAATGTTTCAACACAAGTGTAAACATCTGTAGCAAAATTAGCATCTAATTTTAATGTTAATGTCTCAATACAAGCATAAACATCTGTAGCAAAATTTAAGCACTTAAACATTTCTTCGTTTATTGACACTGACAATGGCAAATGACTGAACGAAATGAAAAAATGAATATACCATTATTATTAGTAATTTTGCACTTTATGCAAGTTAGATTAATGAAGACGGGTTGATACGAAAAAAATATCTGAAGACGTTACACGAAAAAAATATCTGGGAATATTTTTGTAGTTTATTTTATAGATTGATTTAGTTTTTTGTAAAATTGTTAACAATAATTACATAATACTTAACAAAAAACAACTTTGGCAAACACAACTAATAATTCTTTAAATATTTTAATTTACAAACGTTGCAATTTCCTATTTATTATCAATCATAGTAATAGGCTACCTTTAAACTTTATCTCTTGTATGTAATTATTTTTTATAATGCTATATAACATTTACCTTTGCGCTGCAACAATTAAAACAATTACGCAATGGCATTTCGGAATTCCGCGTGGTTGGAATTGCATTTCATAAGTGTCGGAAGAAATTGATCGGACTGTTATTGCAGCAAAAAATTAATTTTACGCATTCCTATCGCTTCCAATTTGTTTGCGTCGAAATTATTGTGTTCGGTTTTGAGTCCGTACATCGATTTCATTAATTTTTAAGCAATGGTTAGACTTATCTAGGTTATTAAAAGGATAAATATGAATCCGTATATTTGTAAATAAAGGGAACAGTTTTGACTAACTAAATTTGTTTTTGAATTTATAAAATGGTTCTTTGCCTTCAATTAATATAATATTAAATTTTTTTTACGACGTCCATAGTTTTACCAGCTTAACAGTTTCAGAGTAACTACGGTTAGAATTGGATACTTTAAGGTGTGCATTTTAGCAACGCGGTAGACTGTTCAGTACCTTACAACATAGACCACAGTCTCTAAGGAGACTATATTAAGATATAGTGAAAACATAAATATATATATATATATATATATATATATATATATATATATATATATAATAGCTGCAAGCAGCTGTCTCGATGACATGATTAAAAAGCGATTTTCAACAGTATTTTGTTAAGCTTTATGATTTCACCACATAATCAGCATTAAAGTATTCATATATTAACATTTTAAATTCTCCTATTCAAAAAACTTCTGATTTAAACAGATTTGGAAATATTAATTTATATTTTTTGCAGTTGTTAATGCAGTTACAATGGTTAAATCATATTTTCAAAGAACATTTAAGACAAAAACAATGAATTTCAAAAGATTCGAGAAGATTGTCATTTTGAAATTGTCATAAGAATTCAGTCAGCTGAACTTTACTTGGATTTGAACTTGGATAATAGCTGAACTTGTCCAAGCTATTACCAAACTCGATATGTGTCCCAAGCGTGATTCAAATCTCACACATAAGAACGATATAAATGAAAAACGTTTTATAATTTTCATATTTGAAGAAAGAGCAATTTTTCATATTCCACCTTACACTTTAAAGAGAAGCCCACGCAATTGAACATTTTCATTGGGAGGCTAAATTTTTGATTTTTTTTCATTGTCGCAATTCCTACACACAAAAAATAAACTTCAATGGAATTGCATAACTAACACAGGAAATAAATTATAGGCTACCTCTGATCAATGAGAAATTCGGGATCATGCTCGACGAATTTTCTGGCTAAACACTGAATAATAATAACGATGACTGAATAAAAACGATGTTACTTTCTCCATTACAACAATTTCTTAATATGTATCTTAGTCGAAACAAAGTTTGATTTACAGTTAAACAAGAAGATACAATAATTTTGATAAACAATGTTTTTCAAATTTTCGTTTATGGTTTTCGTCACATGTTCATTTGTCAACGAAGGTTATTAACTTGGCCGATGATACAATGAAAATGCGTAAATATTCATTAAAAGTTTATTTTAAGGATTAGGTTTTTTACTACATAGAATTGTAATCTAAAAAAAAGTTTAACATAAACGAGAGAAAATGGTAATTTAAAAAACCTACAAAGAACGAATATTTTAGTCTGTAACTGTGTTCCAGTCAATTATCGATAATTCAAATTGGAAGAGAAACAAGATAATAAACATGTTTATGTAGAAAACAATTTCATGTGTTGAAAACATGATTGCATTGCTTAAGGGGAAGGGAAGTACTTCCCTAAGGGCACCGTGCTGAGAATGTAATCCTATATAATCCACAGCCATAACTTAGAGGCAAATTGTC
The DNA here is from genome assembly GCA_022606455.1 of Callitettix versicolor. Lineage (NCBI taxonomy): Eukaryota > Metazoa > Arthropoda > Insecta > Hemiptera > Cercopidae > Callitettix > Callitettix versicolor. The sequence continues at coordinate 28,265,410 of CM040191.1, forward strand.
ACTTTGTTGCGAAAATTTTTTGTTTAATCCTTAAAACATTGTTATAACCATAGGAATACTATGACACAAATAATGTTTTTGTTGCAATACCATATATATTATTTCAAAAATATTGGTATATTTTTGAATATTTTTAATGGTATCGCATTAGTATATAAAAATTATTTTGTATATTTTTCAATAAAATAAATAATCAGTTAACCGAACTAATAACCGAGAGCGGTTCGGATGATCAAAAGATCGTATAATCAAACAGTAATGCTTATTTAATATGCTTCTTATTTGACTGGAAATCAAGCACTTTTTATTCCTATATCTATCTGTTACAAAATACAAAAGTTTTTTTTTGTATTTCCTTTTTCTCTTACATACTATTTTTATCATGATGAACGAAAATAATACATACTTCTTTTTTATGACTAGTAGTCCAATTATGAATATAATCAAGTGTTAAAATTATTATTTATCATCTGTGTTATTTGTCTTATACATCATGTTCCATACATTATGAATTTGGAATATGTAGTCACATGTAGTCGTTTAGGGGTAAAACAAAATCTTTCAACAAACAAAATGACAATAGTTACTCAATATTATATTGGGCCTAATTATTTAGAGCTAATAGAATTACCCACTCTAGAACAATGAAAAATTAGGCGCCCTACTCTTTTGTTAAAATGTAATTAAATATGATTTAAAAAATTAATTTTGTTCGTGTGACAGCAATTTAGTGTTTTATTAGCTGTCACCCCCTCACTTCAGCTACTGTCTCTTTGAAGTTCCTTTCATTTAAATCAAATTTGAAGCGGTAATGTCAGCATAAAGCCTAAAACACAGGCGCGTGTATGGAAAGCATTTCACGGAGAATTTCGTCATTAATCGCATTAAGTTTTTTTCTCGTTGAATATTAGCGCAAGGTAAATTTATTGAAAGGTCCTTTATTACAGTGATTCCTATTAGAATGGCAATACATCGTCGTTCATGAAATATGCATCGATTATGATTTCGAGATGATAGTAGTTGCTTTTTATGATTTAAGAATTTTAAAAAAGTGTTTTAAACAATATTTATTAATAAGTTTTAAAAGTTTAACAACAACTATTCCTTTTCTAAAAGTTGTCGTCCAATATTCACAAATATTATTTTTGTAGCCTTGAGTGTTTATTATTGTTTTATTTTAGTATTTTAACATATTTAAAATATGCTTATGTTCTAGTTGTTAAGTTAATCACTTTCTAGAAAATTATGGTTGGTACTTTCTCTCGAAAAGTTGTGTACTGTTTTTTAAAACAGCTTCGATTTTGTTTCCAATTTTCTTCCAACTTTTACGCCAATTATAATAATGTCGACGATGGATCCGTGTTAACGAGACAGGTTCAACGGACTTTAACTTCAGCGTTAAATCTGTGAACTCAAGAACATAAAGTCACAAACGTAGCAGACTGTAACGTCTTTTGCAGGTTTCTCCCGGTAAACAATAATTATAACAACATAAAATCTGTTGACAAATTTACTAGATTCAGAAATCAATACTAAGCCGGTTTTTCTGGGATTTCAATAGGCATCAAACCGAATTCTTGTTGATATAGCGACCCTTAAATTATTGGAATTCTTATAGACCAAATGTAAGTAAAATTACATCGTTAAAATAGATGTTTAATAAAAAATAGTCTTAAAAGAATTTTTGAATTGATCTTATTGCATTTATTCATTTTGCTCATTTCTCTTTCAGTTCTGTCTAGAGTAATGGTTAGAAGTTGACCGAACTAAAGGATTTAACTGTATTCACAATATTGAATTTCGAATAACAGGCAAAAGAATTATAATTCTTAAAGTCACACTTTAATTACTGAATTAATTTAGATGAAATTTGGTATGATCATAGTTTAGGTACCTGAGATGAAAAAAGACCTATTGTCGTTTAAAAAAAAAGCATTTGTACTACTTACGCGGTACAACTTATTTATTTAGTATTTAGTTTTGTGACAAGTAACTAACAGTGACGTTTTATACGTTAGTGTATATTGGTAGTTGTAAATAATAAATATTTAAATTATTTCAAACGCCATTATACTACTTATCCAGTCCAATATAATTATTTATTATATAGTTTTGTGATATGTGAAAACTGTACAACAGTGACGCTTTAATAATATTTTATACTTTTTAATATGCCTTTATAAATCTAAAAGTTTGTGTATGTATGTTATTTTGTTTTTTATTCAATAACGCCTTAACTACTGGACCGATTGAGATGAAGTTTGAAATGAACATGTGTATATGTTCATACGTAGATGTATGAACACATACATCTATCTACGTCTACATATACAGACGTCTATCTACGTCTGAGATAGACGTAGATGTATTAACGTTATAAAAATCTTAATACCTTTTATTATTTATTACAAAATTATTGTTTATAAGCTTTCATTTACAATGACTTTAATTGATTTTTTTCCAAAAATCCTTATAGTTTTACCCCAATAATTCCAAACAACCTGGATTCCGATTTAAAAGATTGTAGTTTCTATTAAAGTTGGAATTTATAATGACAATTAATAAGTCGCAGGGTCAGACGCTAAGAGTAGCAGGAATACGTTTCGGAACTTCGTGCTTCTCGCAAATCCTGTCACCTGTCACCTGTCCTACAGTATCGAGTATTAAAAATCTGTATGTCTTGACTGAAAACCATAAATCGTATAACATTGCATATAGAAATATATTGAATTGAAATGAACCTATTGTGATTTTGAAAATCAACTATAAATTGTATTGCCTACATTATAATTGCGGGCGAAGCTGCAACGGGTAACAGCTAGTTCTCTAGCATAGAGATTTTTAGTTAGCCTATATACGTTCAACGTGCAGTAGGCTACTTTACAGTTCTATACAGCCACAATAACGTAAAGCTCGGTTTCTTAACGCAAGGCGGGGGGGGCAATAACTCGGTAATTTAGGTTTTTCCCGTCGCCCTCGCTTTAATTAAAATTCCTTTCGAGCTTTCAGCCTTTCTCAGTCCCGACGTATGGGTTACGTTGAGTAACAAACGGCGTGTTTCACAATGTGCAGCATTTTTTTTTTTTTTTTTTTGCTAAACGCTCTCTTGCTCACTAACACAAACACAACTATCACAACTGATACATTTATTATTTATTATAACACATTGTAATCAATTATTGTACCACGACCTGCACAGTAATGCATAGGTTCTTACTGGAACTAGCTTATTGAAAAGACGTATCACTAACTAAATGGCAATCATAGAGAAATATGCAATATACATACAGGTAGCAAACCGGTTTTAGAAATATCGGTACAAGAATTGAATTACTCGCAATGAGAAACATGTAGAACTAAATTTTTCAAACCGGTTTTAGAAATATCGGTACAAGAATTAAATTACTCGCAACGAGAAACATGTAGAACTAAATTTTTCAAACCGGTTTTTAAAATATCGGTAGAAGAATTAAATTACTCGCAATGAGAAACATATAGAACTAAATTTTTCAAACCGGTTTTAGAAATATCGGTACAAGAATTAAATTACTCGCAACGAGAAACATGTAGAACTAAATTTTTCAAACCGGTTTTAGAAATATCGGTACAAGAATTAAATTACTCGCAATGAGAAACATGTAGAACTAAATTTTTCAAACCGATTTTAGAAATATCGGTACAAGAATTGAATTACTCGCAATGAGAAACATGTAGAACTAAATTTTTCAAACCGGTTTTAGAAATATCGGTACAAGGATTAAATTACTCGCAATGAGAAACATGTAGAACTAAATTTTTCAAACCGATTTTAGAAATATCGGTACAAGAATTGAATTACTCGCAATGAGAAACATGTAGAACTAAATTTTTCAAACCGGTTTTAGAAATATCGGTACAAGAATTAAATTACTCGCAATGAGAAACAAGTAGAACTAAATTTTTCAAACCGGTTTTAGAAATATCGGTACAAGAATTGAATTACTCGCAATGAGAAACATGTAGAACTAAATTTTTCAAGCCGGTTTTAGAAATATCGGTACAAGAATTAAATTACTCGCAATGAGAAACATGTAGAACTAAATTTTTCAAGCCGGTTTTAGAAATATCCGTACAAGAATTGAATTACTCGCAACGAGAAACATGTAGAACTAAATTTTTCAAACCGGTTTTAGAAATATCGGTACAAGAATTAAATTACTCGCAATGAGAAACATGTAGAACTAAATTTTTCAAACCGATTTTAGAAATATCGGTACAAGAATTGAATTACTCGCAATGAGAAACATGTAGAACTAAATTTTTCAAACCGGTTTTAGAAATATCGGTACAAGGATTAAATTACTCGCAATGAGAAACATGTAGAACTAAATTTTTCAAACCGATTTTAGAAATATCGGTACAAGAATTGAATTACTCGCAATGAGAAACATGTAGAACTAAATTTTTCAAACCGGTTTTAGAAATATCGGTACAAGAATTAAATTACTCGCAATGAGAAACAAGTAGAACTAAATTTTTCAAACCGGTTTTAGAAATATCGGTACAAGAATTGAATTACTCGCAATGAGAAACATGTAGAACTAAATTTTTCAAGCCGGTTTTAGAAATATCGGTACAAGAATTAAATTACTCGCAATGAGAAACATGTAGAACTAAATTTTTCAAGCCGGTTTTAGAAATATCGGTACAAGAATTAAATTACTCGCAATGAGAAACATGTAGAACTAAATTTTTCAAACCGGTTTTAGAAATATCGGTACAAGAATTGAATTACTCGCAATGAGAAACATGTAGAACTAAATTTTTCAAGCCGGTTTTAGAAATATCGGTACAAGAATTGAATTACTCACAATGAGAAACATGTAGAACTAAATTTTTCAAGCCGGTTTTAGAAATATCGGTACAAGAATTAAATTACTCGCAATGAGAAACAAGTAGAACTAAATTTTTCAAACCGGTTTTAGAAATATCGGTACAAGAATTGAATTACTCGCAATGAGAAACATGTAGAACTAAATTTTTCAAGCCGGTTTTAGAAATATCGGTACAAGAATTAAATTACTCGCAATGAGAAACATGTAGAACTAAATTTTTCAAGCCGGTTTTAGAAATATCGGTACAAGAATTAAATTACTCGCAATGAGAAACATGTAGAACTAAATTTTTCAAACCGGTTTTAGAAATATCGGTACAAGAATTGAATTACTCGCAATGAGAAACATGTAGAACTAAATTTTTCAAGCCGGTTTTAGAAATATCGGTACAAGAATTGAATTACTCACAATGAGAAACATGTAGAACTAAATTTTTCAAGCCGGTTTTAGAAATATCGGTACAAGAATTAAATTACTCGCAATGAGAAACATGTAGAACTAAATTTTTCAAACCAGTTTTAGAAATATCGGTACAAGAATTGAATTACTCGCAATGAGAAACATGTAGAACTAAATTTTTCAAACCGGTTTTAGAAATATCGGTACAAGAATTGAATTACTCGCAATGAGAAACATGTAGAACTAAATTTTTCAAGCCGGTTTTAGAAATATCGGTACAAGAATTGAATTACTCGCAATGAGAAACATGTAGAACTAAATTTTTCAAGCCGGTTTTAGAAATATCGGTACAAGAATTAAATTACTCGCAATGAGAAACATGTAGAACTAAATTTTTCAAGCCGGTTTTAAAAATATCGGTAGAAGAATTAAATTACTCGCAATGAGAAACATGTAGAACTAAATTTTTCAAACCGGTTTTAGAAATATCGGTACAAGAATTAAATTACTCGCAATGAGAAACAAGTAGAACTAAATTTTTCAAACCAGTTTTAGAAATATCGGTACAAAAATTGAATTACTCGCAACGAGAAACATGTAGAACTAAGTTTTTCAAAACCGGTTTTTAATTTAAGTACTTCAGTTATAAAAATTGTTTTTGTCGTAAATTAAAATTTTCATAAATAATTTTATTGCCAATAATAAAGTTAATGACTTGCTGCCTAATGGCAACGTCCGTCCAGCCAATTTTTATATTTTGTTTTGTTTTTATTTGCAAGTATTCTTAGTTAGTGGTACAGAGCTACTATAAAAAAATGTAAGTGTCGCTTTCAACCGTCATAATTTATTTAAATAGTACAAATACAATATTTTTCTTGTAGCCTAATCAAAAACTAATTTCAGTTGTATGAACCCAAGTTATTTTAATAAATTTTAAATAAAAGATATTTACATTTTGGGAGTAAAACGATTTACTTTTATTTGTTTTGTTTTATTTTATGTTTTTTCAATCGTAGATTTTTTATGTCAAATTTGGTAATTTATTTCAGCTACGAGTATTCATTCGTGTTCAAATTGTTGAGCAAAATCCGATAGGACTTTGAAAAATGTAGATATGTCTAATTTTTCGGAAAAATAAGTGAAAGTGAGAAACTTTGTAAAATGTTTTTGCTCCAATTATTTTACTACAGTTTTCTTTGTGACTTTTAAAAGATATTTTACAGTTTTTATTTTTTGTATAAGTATATCTTGCTATGGGGTACCAAGCTAAGTTATATGTAAGTAAAATAAAAGAAAGTTAAAGGAATTTGAAAATAATAACTGTAAAAACGAATCTCCTTCTTCTTCTTGTGTGTGTGTGTGTGTGTGTGTGTGTGTGTGTGTGTGTGTGTGTGTGTGTGTGTGTGTGTGTGTGTGTGTGTGTTTTGACCCACCAAGTCAACAAGTCTATTCTTAACAAAAATGAAGTAAATTGACTGATTAGATTGCCCAAGGCTAATTCAAACAATGACGTAATATTGTTTGATAATTTCATTCGATTTTTCGTAGTAGAATTAGTCAAACCACAGAATGATAACAAAATTATAATCTACAATTGTATCACCAATTGATACTACATAAGGGTGTTTTGTTGATAAGGTGATTTGCACTGCGGCGTGTAAAGCAGCTCAACCGAAGACAATGAATTAGTCTTTGTGTGAAAGCTTTTCGAGGTCAGTTAGTTAATTAATAGATTGTTCATTCACTATTAATTAACCAAATGTATTAGTATTGTTGTCGAAAATAATTCGAATGAAATGAAATGAAATGAACATTAGTAAGAATAGCACTTTGGATGTTTTTTATAGACTGTAGAATGACGTTTTTCCGGAATCAATGGTGTTTTTATCTTATTACAAAAGCTCGTAATAATTTCACTAGGAAATGCTTTGCTCGTCTCGACGGACGATCACGATCGTTTTTCTTACAACAGCAAATGTATGCCTATTTTACATTCTTATGATAATCACAGTTATTATAACAAAAATATTGGTTCTCAAAAGACAACCGCTGTCTAGGACAAATAGTTTCTTTATTAAAACAAATCTTTCCACTGTACAAGTTTATTGTTATAAATCTGCTTTCATTCTATCAATAGTGAAAGCAAAACTTAAAATTAAAACTAAAACCTTAGTCTAACTGTTATGTTACTGTTAAAATAACATAAATCAAAATTCTAAACCTGTAAATATTTTTAAAAAATTCAAAACTGATAGCATGGGTGGTCAAAATAAGAAATTAAACTTACATATGACCAACAAAACTTAAAGGTTTTAATACGGTCACAAACAGGTTAATGATAGTAACTGGACGCATGACCAACAACTTGTAGAGGGAAGTCTAAATTGGTTAAAGTAAGAAAATCTGTTCATTCTGGCCATATTCATGACTAAGTTAATAACAAGCTTTATTAGCTTTCTCTTCATACTAAAATTAAAACAGAACAAATGCACAAAGCTGATACTCTGTGTGACCAAGTATAAAAATTAAATATTTTGACTGCTAAAAAACTTTTTATATTTTAAGTTAGATATTTGAAAACTAGAGTTGATCCTCACTTTCGGAATGTCGTAATTAGTTACTCGAACACTTCACAAATGATGGAAAGTTGCTGATTCAAAAATTACAATAGTACTGTGTGTGAGTATTATATCATTATTTTTTTTCGGGGTAAAAGTGGTTGAGGGTTATGAGGAGGAGATCGACTGATTGGACTGGAATCTGCATCCTGAGTTCATCGGACCCGAGCCGGCTTTAGGGATCTCTAGCGTAACCGGATCTGCGATCAATAGGTGGATTAAAAACACCAGGCAAGGTGGGATAATCTTCATGGACATTCCCATAGCAAGCGTCTCTTTAGTAACGTTCCTCATGGAGAACTTAGAGAGGCAGCAGGTATCGTGGGCAAAGCACAACTCCGGAAAGTCTTGGAGTTCATTACAGTGCACATGATCAGGATAGATATATACCACACAGAAACTATTTGTAGGTTATGAAGTAAAAAGGAGGAAACTTTAAGGCACATAATTCCCGCAGGGAATGCAGACTAGCTGCACCTGTTGAGAGGATTTAGACGTCCCTCGCAGTACCCGCGTCTAACACACACTTATACTTACAACACTACACTTACAACTTTAACATTTTACACTCACACTTACATTTAGGGAGGCGATAATAGCCTCAATGTGTTTTTCGCCTTAAAATAACCAAAAACCAAAAACAATCTTAATTTTGAGGCTTTTGTTTCAAGAGGCTTTTGGTTTTCAAGACTCTAGGAACCTCAAAGGATGAGCTAATCAATGGATTGTTGGATCTTACTAAGGACACAATCTGCTGAATTAATATTTAAGAAGTTTAGTTGCACAATAGGTCAGTCGATCGCAGTGTCTTCCTCTAGTTTCTAATCTAATCTATTCTATAAACGTCAAAAACTGAAATTTTATATTATTGAAATTAAATTTGGATGTTGTACTTTCTAATTTATAAAACATCTGTAATCTTGTATTTAGTGAAAGGTGTTTTGATATTTACTATTTAATTATTATATTTTAAAACTTAAATAACCTAATATTAGACATACGAAACTGTTTTAGATCCAAATTGATTAAAACAATAGTCATTCTGCTACATGTACTTTATGGTCGTAAAATAGAGACTAGAGTTACTGACGTAAACCTCTGCCTTGCTATTAACGTCGATCCTTCGTCCTCATTTGGCCGGGCGGCCACTAAATGCTGAGGGAAGTTGAGGTAGGCGGAGTGGAGCTGAACGGCAACCAGAAGAGGAGTTTAGTCAGTTTATAAAACGTGTTACTATCTTTTTAATTTATATATTTATGTTTACTATGTTTCTAAACAGATTCTAGGAAACTACCGTTTAAAATCCGTAACATGAGCGAAATAATTTCCGCAGGTAACGAAAAATAATAAGTTTGGAGGCGTAGTCAGCGTGAGAGGGGAAGCGGAGTCAGCTTCAAAACCGAGCCTAGACAGAGTTGAAGCTACGCAGAAGCCCAGCAACGCCGCTTCACTCCGCTATGCTTTCAGTGGCCGCACTTACATTAAAAACAATATGTTAGGTTTTGAATGCGTAGTCTGCTCCGCATTTGTTTGTTGGTCAAATGCGGTGACATGGATATGTCACATGTCAATATCCATGTCTCATTGACATAAAGTATGGATATTAGAAAATCATTTTCGTTATGTAGCAGCCTATATATGTTTTGAATGAAAACTTTGTTTTTTACTTTCTATTACTGGAACTAAAAATAGTTTCTTCACTATGTTCATTTACAGAAAATCGAAGACTCGCTTACCATTTGTTAAAACGCTTGGTATTTGATAAAACGTATTGAGCTTTACTTCTGTGATCACCTGCTTGTATCCAAGTCACGGATTGTACAGTCACGTGCACATAAATCTGTCTGTGGGGAATCTATCAAACTGGCATCAGTTTATTGCTTAAACGTCTGTCGTTAGTGGTTTTATTCGGTGGAATATTCTTCGGTTCTTTTAAAAATCACTTTTTTTCTAACATGCTACACTACATTTAGGCCTATCCTGAAAAGTCAAGGTCTAATTTGGGATAGTTTTATATTTATTTTTCCGTGTGTGTGTGTGTGTGTGTGTGTGTGTGTGTGTGTGTGTGTGTGTGTGTGTGTGTGTGTGTGTGTGTGTGTGTGTGTGTGTGTGTGTGTGTGTGTGTGTGTGTGTGTGTGTGTGTGTGTGTGTGTGTGTGTGTGTGTGTGTGTGTGTGTGTGTGTGTGTGTGTGTGTGTGTGTGTGTGTGTGTGTGTGTGTGTGTGTGTGTGTGTGTGTGTGTGTGTGTGTGTATGTGTATGTATGTGTGTGTGTTTGTGTGTGTGTGTGTGTGTGTGTGTGTGTGTGTGTGTGTGTGTGTGTGTGTGTGTGTGTGTGTTGTGTGTGTGTGTGTGTGTGTGTGTGTGTGTGTGTGTGTGTGTGTGTGTGTGTGTGTGTGTGTGTGCTTGTGTAAGAGTTATTGTATCTCAAAAACTATAAGGCCTACGAAGTTGAAATTTTAAGTGTCTTCCCTTCTTGTGTAGATGCGCAACAAAAATGGGTTTTAAAAAATGAAATTTTAATTGGTTTAAAATAAGTTCTGTCTAAAACATGAAAACCTTAGTTCTTTAATATTTTTATTTTTTTTTTTATTTTAATAGAGTACGGCTTAACGCATTTCAATGAAAGCTTTTCCTTGTTATTGTAGCTGTGACTAGGACAAACTATTATTTTTAGCCATGGCAAATGCCGTATGCCTACTGGAAAAAAATTGCGGTCACTCAAAATGTCAGATTTATTTGTGTTACGTTAAACGCTCTTCATTGGGACACGGCTTGACAGTTTCAACGAAAACCTTTACATTTAATAAATACAATTTTAACAGGTTTTAGGCTACCTTAACTGTTATATAGTGATTTAAATAAAAACGGCAATCATTCAAAATGCATGATTTATTTTAAAAAGGAGTAGTTTTACAAGTTCTAGAAGCCCAACGGGTTGTCTAAAACTAAACTTCATATTTAATGGTTTTTTTTTTTACTTTCAGGATTTATTAGCGGATTGTAAAAAAAATCAATAAAAGTTTTGAAATATTAAAATATGTAAATTTAAAAAACTTAAATTGATCACTTGCGTCACTATAATTTGGTAAAATTAAATGCAAAATTTGTTTTTGTGCACTTCAACATAGTTGCATCCTTTCGTTCTGAAGTACCAATGATATTTTGGCTCATTATTTGACGGCACACTAAGAAGTGAAACAGATAAAAACCATGTCTTGCGTGTAATCAGAGGAACTACTTGTCACAAAATTTATTTACCCGCAGGGGGTGCCGACTAGCTGCACCTATTGAGAGGATTTAGACGTATCTCGCGGTACCCGAGTCTAACACACACTTACACTTACAACACTACACTTACAACTTTAACACTTCACACTCACACTTACATTTAGGGAGGCGATAATAGACTCAATGTGCTCTTAGCTTTAATATAAAAAAGTCGCAAAATTTAGTTCTTCTTGATGACTTGTTGTTTCTCCAATTACATTTGTCTTAGTTTTTATTTTTGACCAATCAGGGTATAAGCCTTGTTTTAAGTTAAAACTCTTGAGATCGAAAGAAGATGTCGTGTATTATTAAACGGACACAAATGATGACAAATTCCCGAATAATCAATAGTAATAACACGAACATTCCATCTTGAGGCCGGGTGACCACTAAATTCGGAACGGACTAAGCATTCAAAACCTAACCTATTGTTTATAATATAAGTGCTGCCATTAAAAGCGGAATGGAGCTGAGCGGAGTCAAGCGGCTCACTGGGCCGCGCTCGCGTAGCTTCGACTCTGTCTATTTCGGTTTTCAAGCTACCCCCACCACGTTGACTACGCCTCCAAACTTATTATATCTCGTTACCAAGGTTACCGTTGCCTAGGTTACGATTTTTAAACTTAGTAGTTCGTAGAATCCATTACTAATCATTTAGAAGTCAAAAACTAATCATTTTAAAGCCCATATTTCGCAAAATTATCGTTCGAAAAGTTTGTTTCCCAATTTTTCTTAGAAACATCTACAATATCGCTAGAAAACAATATATTTTAGCGTTGTTTATGCAATACAAAATGTTTTGTATTTGTTCGACTATACAAATACAAATTGAACAATGAACAGTTATGTTAATATTTTAAGTTAGTGATGTGTTAACATACATATCTCGAAAAAAATATACTCAAAACCCATCCCACAAGCTTAATTTTGACCTTAGGTTCTGAACGTACTGCTACAACGGATTCAGTAGATAGTAAATATTCCCGAAAATCTTTGTTAGAAAAAGGTGGAGGCGTAAAGCCAAAAGGATGAAAAAAAATTCTTTAAAAAAATATATCCTAATGAATTAGATTATATTTTAATATCTATTAATTCTAATAAAAATGTATGATTTCTTCGTGTAAAATTTTATTGTATGGTTAATATATCTTGATGCAAGATTAGGTGTTGGTGAGTATTTAGGGTATTCGACTCAAAAATCTAACTTATTTACCAAAATATTTACTATATTCTTTTAATAACTTGCTTTTTAATAACAAGAACTTCTCTTTTAAACGTGACATCCTACTGTATTACTCACTGAAAAAAATTGCAAATAAATTTTCAAAAATAATCTATTTTATATTTTTTCCTGAAAAATATCTTAGCAAAGCTTAGGTAAGCAGGTAACAATAAAGCAATGTTAACTTGAAGCTTAATGCGATACGAATTTCATTGACCACATGTTAAGTCAACAAGAGTCCCATAAACCAAGTTATGAATTCAGGTTACTTGAAATGGACTGAATATCAAGGTCGACTATTTCACAATGATCGAACTATCTCTATACTGTGTATAGTTCAAAAGTAATATTACTATGTACTGTATAAACACCTATGAACAAGAAGTAGTATTATTACATGCATTTTTATATATCAAAGTATAACATTAATCTAAAAATATGAAATTTAAAATTGATATAAAGCTACACTTCCTCTACTGCTGAAATGTAACTAAAACCTGATAAAAGGTTTAATCCAGGATTTATCAATTTGAATATAAAACATAACAAAGCCTTCGCGGATGCTTTGATGTGACAAACTTCTTTAATATTCTGTTGTGTGAGGACAATACGGTAATCTAGCGCACAAAGCGGCTATTCACGTGTCTTTATGCAATGTGGACTCAATGGTTTCAAACAAACTGAGCTATAATATGAATAGAATTAGATTTTTAGGACTTTGTTCCTGACTTAAGACCTAGATCGCTTTAAAAAAGATGGGATGTGTTTGTATGTGTGTGTGTGTGTGTGTGTGTGTGTGTGTGTGTGTGTGTGTGTGTGTGTGTGTGTGTGTGTGTGTGTGTGTGTGTGTGTGTGTGTGTGTGTGTGTGTGTGTGTGTGTGTGTGTGTGTGTGTGTGTGTGTGTGTGTGTGTGTGTGTGTGTGTGTGCGAGCGCGCGCGTGTGTGCGTGTGACACAACACAACACAACACACACAAACACAAACACAAACACTCACAATTTGGAACCAGTATTGATACATTGTAGGAGATTGGGCTTTTTCTTTTTAGGTGTCATCTCCGTTTCGAAGGTTGGCAATCATTATTACTATTTGTACTTCTGATATTGCTGATTTAAATAATTGACCACTTTATAAAGCTTCACATCCATTACCTTAGTCTTCTTCCAAAAACCTCTTTTTTAAATTTTTCCTGCATTATCACCTGTCCTATCTTCTTTTTAACTATAATTTTAACTCTCATAATTTTTATTATTTTTTAAAATGCTAACTAATGTAGCTATATATTTTAATGCAGACCACGATTATCATATCAGATTTTTTAAAAATCTAAAATAAAAAATATTGTATTTTTTAAGATTTGAAATGGCAGATAGTTTAACCCTGGTTTTACATTGTAGCGGTGCTACTGCCAAAATCGATTTTGTGCCAGTTATTATCAAATCGGACAAAAATTGTAAAAGAGAGCGTACTATAAAACACACACACACACACACACACACACACACACACACACACACACACACACACACACACACACACACACAATATCCACTGTGATTGTCATTAGGGATATATATATATATATAGGGATATATATATATATATATATATATATATATATATATATATATATATATATCCCTGTTGAACATATTATATTATAAAAAGTGTCTAAGAGAATAAACTGAGAACTCATTTCAAGACTTGCTGTTTTGGGGTTTTACTACAGGAAGCCCTTCAATAGCTCATTTTTAAATTAATATTCTTTATTAACATTATATGTTACGTTTTTAATAAAAAAAACTTCATGAAATTCTGTTTTTCAGCTTGTTTTATTTAGTTCTAGAAACGTTGACAACAATATCCTACAAAACATATTGCACATTGTCTCCATAATCCCCGGTACTTATCCTAAGCTTAGGTTTAAAGGAATGTTCTCTGTTCTACCAACATTTATCATGTCCAAGTCTGTACGAACATTTATCAAGGCAGAAGAAATATAAAAATACACTTGCCTGTAAATACCATATATGTAAATAATGTATTGTCTACATTCGTCGTTATGTTATACAAATCGAGGATTGTGGGAATGGCAGTTGCAATAAACTATACATTCATCATAGTGTAGGATGAACTGCTTGCAATAGCTCGGGATGAACTATATTACACACATAAAAGTGAGCGAGTTTTATATGTTTTATATAATAATACTTACTAAAAGCTGTAGTACAATCATCTCAACAAAGGCTACGAAATATGAAGACATTTGGTAATAATGAAAAAATATACTATCCGTTTTCAAGTCCTCTAATTCAAATTAATAATTTAACAACCTTAAGCCAGGTGGTCACCAAATGCGGACCGGAGGTGCATGTGGTGCGGAGGAGCAGTAGTAGTAGTAGCAGTAGTAGTAGTAGCAGTAGTAGCAGTAGTAGTAGTAGTAGTAGTAGTAGTAGCAGTAGTAGCAGTAGTAGTAGTAGTAGTAGTAGTAGTAGTAGTAGTAGTAGTAGTAGTAGTAGTAGTAGTAGTAGTAGTAGTAGTAGTAGCAGTAGTAGTAGTAGCAGTAGTAGTAGTAGTAGTAGTAGTAGTAGCAGTAGTAGCAGTAGTAGTAGTAGTGCACGGAATGCAGATGAACGGCAATCAGAAGCGGAGTTAAGTCATTATAAAAGAACACATTTGTATCTTTTAAATCTAAATATTTGGGCCTACTGTAATGGTTTATAGGAACTTTGTTTAAAAACCGTAACCTAGACAAAGGCAACCTTGGTAACGAGAAGTAATAAGTTTGGAGACGTGATCAACGTGGTGTCTGCAACGTGGAAGCGGAGTCTGCATGGAAACCGGACCAAGACAGAACCTAGCATCTTGTTACGCTTTCAGTGGCCGCACCTCTATTAAAAACAGTAGTATAGATTTTGAATGCGTAGTCTGCTCTGTTCAGCGCACCTCCGATCCGCATTTGGAGGCCACCCGGCCTTAAAGTTAAAGTCATGTTCATTAACACACAACTATTGATCGAAAATGTATTATTTTAAAATTCCGAATAACCTAAAATTCGAATTATCAAATCGAAAACTGAACTATAAATAATGTTCGGCCTACACAATATTTGCTGTTTTTTAACACATGAATATAATGTTTTTATTTTGCTTACCGGAAATACGATAACGTAAATGGCTTCTGTAACAATAACAAAGATGTGACAGAGGAAGTGTCGCTTTGAAATGAAAGTTGACGTCACAGCACCTTCCTTGAATTGTGACGTTGTACACGGTGTAACAATCGATACAAAGTGAAAAAGCATTCACTACGTAAACACTGACTCTTTCTAGTTATGAAACATTGAATTCAGTACTATTATACTATAGTGGAAGTCACTGAGAGAAATATGTCTAATCAAAGTGACAATATAAAAAAACAATTTTATAGATTACTTAAAAATTAATAGTAAAATACATTTATAGTTTTATTTGTAAATAATTTTATTACATACTAGATTTTTGTGTTTTAATGTTAAAGACAATATTTAGTGATGCAATAATATTGATGGATAAAAACCATGAAGAACATTACAGTATACAATTTTTAAAATAGTGTCAAAATTACAGTGATATAACTTACAATTTGTGCTTATTATTAAATACAACAATCAATACAGATTTAACAAAAGAAATAAAGATTCTTATACTTACTACAGTTTAGAAACTTGAAAGAATTCTAAATTTTTAATGAGTTTCAATTATAGAATATATAGGTCGTTTGAAATGAGCTGAAGCTTGATTAACCCGTACTTGAAACGACTAAAAACTGAGCTCTACCAGGATGTCGATAACACCCTTTTGATTTGTTTGGTCCATTTACTGATTAGTACAGGAAGTATTATGTTATTGTATGTTTCTTTGAGCCATATCCAGTGTCGATATGCATATCCAGATCGATATCGATTAATCGATATGTATAGCAATAGGCCAAAGGTCGTTCACGACGTCAAATCTCGTATTTGTTTATTTTTAAATTATCTAGAGTTTTAACAAAAAACTCTTGTTTCTTACAGAGCCTAGGCGAGATAATAAATGCACTGCATTCGAGTAGATATAAAATTTAAGATCGTTCCAACTAGATTGAACTATACACGCGAAATAATTATTGCGGTGATTTTAGCATTTTTATTTAATGATAACAAACTTTATTATGGTTCTCTGTATACATGTATGTATGTATGTATGTGTGTGATAGGCCTAAGTTATATATGATTGTATATATTAAAAAATAAAATTATATATAAGTTTTTTGATCAAAAAAAGTGTTAAGAGATTTATTTTTTGAAAAGTTAAAAAATAGTCCTAGGATATGACCATACGGGAATAACTTGTCGAGTTTAATAAAAATTTGGAAGTTTTTTTATTTATTTTACATACACATATAAACACGTGCGCGCACACGCGCGCACACACACACACACACACACACACACACACACACACACACACACACACACACACACACACACAAACAGAAATGCAGACAGTCGGAGAGATGTTCAAGTAATAACCAATGTTTTTTTGATTCCTTGAGAAAAATCCTTAATTGACGAATAAAAACTATTAAACAATGCATGGCTGCTATGAGTTCATTTTAGAATCTCTAGATCGAGTTTTTATATTCACCGATCTCTCTTTCCACATCGTGAAGTAAGGAAGTAAGAAAGTAAAAAGAAACTTAGTGTTTTAGTACTGCTTTACTTAGCTCCTGGTATTTAATTGTGCTTTGTTCCTCTGATTTGGCAGCTTGCTACAATCAGCTATAATTTATTTAAATTATAATTAAGTCTAAATATTTGCTGTTTTTTTTTTTATTCTAGCAAAGCCTGCAATAATTAGTCAAGTTAATTAGTCAAGAGGGTAGAGGAAAGTTAAATTAAACAAGTAATTTATACAAAATTTGAATTCTGTAGCCTTAGTCAGCATAGTTATGGTGCATATAAAATGGTGCGTATATTTATCGGTTGGGAAATTATCAACACAATTAACCGGAAAATTACGACCAATTTGAAAATCGAATTTTTCCCAAATTTTTTAAGAATTACAGCGAGCTGAATTTTAAGTAAAGAAAAACAAGATTCAAGAGACAAACTAAAAAACATATTTCCTGTAGAGGTCATGGTTTACTTTTGTTTCGCTTTTTACCAATTCATTCTCAAACGGCATATTTTTTTATTTCAAAATCTTTACACAGATTCCGTTATAAATCTTTATTGTCAAAATTTGAGCAAAATCTGAAAAATAATTTGAAAAATCTTGATTTTTTTAAAATTTTAATGAACATTTCTTATGTATCGGTGTGTTTTGTTTAAATATATTTAAGCCAAAGTAATCGGGTTTCCTGAATTATTTAAAAATTAATAAAATAAACCTCAGAAATGTGAAAACCAGTGATATTTGCCAAATGTCTTTAAAATAATTCAATTACTAATTCTCTAACGATATCAACAGCAACACTCAACCAGACATATATAAAGACGATTGGTGGCATTCAATGCCATTTTTTGTCTCAATTTATAATAAAACGTAAACATAATTCGTGAATTGATACGTGAAAGTATACTTTGTTCATACATTGACAAAGTAAACACTTAAAATTGTTTAATTTTGAATTTTATACCATTTAATTAGTTGAAATAGTTGAAAACTATTAAATTTCAGATCTATTTAAAACAACTTCCAAACCATGTCTACATAAGAACATATCTTTCTTTTTTTTTTTCTTATTTTCTTTAATTTTAGTTTTATAATAATAAATAATATTTTGTGTTTGTTCTTTATAAGTTAGTATAGTCATAAATACACATATTTATTAATTTATTTTAAATTTACTCTCTAATTAGCGCTTTTAAAAATGTCATATTAGAACTTTAAAAGTAACTTCGATGGTTTGGTGGTCATGACCAAAGTATGTAGAAAAATTTACTTCTAAAACAGATTCTAAAATGGAAACCACACGGTTGTAGAAAAAGAAAAGGCCAAAACTTAGTTGAGAGATGTAATTGATAAGAAAATGTGAAAGAGGGGATTGGACCAAAATCTATGGAACGACAGAGAAAAATGGAAGCTAGGAATCGGAAGACGCCGAAGAACGATTGAAACGAAAAGTAGAACAAAATGCTATAAGCAGTACACAAAAACACTGTGTCTGGCCTCTAGTGTTGGATCACAGAAGGTAAATCAAAAGGTCATTCTCTAAGTTAAACCAACTAATGAGACAATATGTCGCACAGATTTTGGTTTGTCATCACGTAAAGTCTTTGGTTCCAAATTGAGAATATAGTGAGGTTTTTTAGTGCTAATCTCACCTATTTATATTTGCATCTATAATATTAATCTACTTTATTATTAAAATACCAAACATTAAAATGTATGTAATATTTCTTCATTACATTGGTGGACATTCAAGAATAAAGTTAACAGTTTTTAATATTTATTCTGTAGAAACAAAGGTTAGTACAGCTAAATTAGGTGGATTAAATAAATGTTTACTGTAATAAAATAAACTACCGTAGCAGCAGCATGTGGGTGGTTAAAGTTTCATCCCTTCATTGTGCAGGGACAAAACTTGGGAAGTTTGCACGACACAAGAGAGACCTCTCTAAGGTTATTTTGTACAGTTTTTTTCTGAGGTTACATTTTGGTTTTCCTGTTTTTATGTCTAAGGAGCGCATGTTAAAGCAACCGATATGTTATACTCAACTGAAACTCTCTAGTTTCAAATTTTGCATATTGACTTCAATTATCTTCATATAAGACCGAAATGTGAGTAAAAACTTAATGTATCGATTTTGGGAAATGGTCTAAGTTTTTTAGATCTGAACGTTTTGACGCAGTTTCCGGCCGTTCTATCAAAACACACTAACTATATGTTAAGTTAACCCCTTGACAGTTGAGTAATTAATCATGTGGCATTTGATAGCTTGATCTGTCATGGTGTTGCTAGACTCTCCGTATAAGCTTATAGAAGCACAATGTAGACCTGTCAACATAAACAATACCAACTCGATTAGGCTGTCGAGTGGTCATATATGGCTGCTATCGCATGAGATTTCTGTTGTTACAGCTTACTGCCTACTAGAGATCCCGGTGTCTATCAAAGACTGATAAATTATCATTCAGTGAATTTCGTAAAACATTTACCATATGAACTGGTGACCTAATTTTTAATTAAGAAAATTAAAAGAATTCTAGTTTGTTAACGAGTTTCAATTATAAAAGAATATATAAATCGTGTGGAATGAGTTGAACCTTGATTACCCCATACTTAAAAGGACTAAACACTGAGCTCTACCAAGAAGTCGATACCCATATTTATCCCTTTTGATTTGTTTGATCCATTTATTGATTAGTACAGGAAGGATTATGATTAAGTGTGTTACTTAATTCGATTTCCATATCCATAGTCCGAATGTCGTTCACGACGTCAAATCTCGTACTTGTTTATTTTTAAATTATCTAGCCCATACGTGATACACAGACTATATTGAAAAAACTCTTCATAGTAAGCTGAATCGATATTTTAAAATCGTTTGATTTTAATTCGCAATAATTCCATTATTTAAACGTTGAACACAGTTTCTGCCGTTCAATCAATAAAATGTAACACGATTACTACTGGTGCAGATACTCCGCTATTTATTCAAGACTGAAAAACTATCATTTAGCGCATTCCGTAACAATACGATCTGGTAACAAAATTTCTTATTTACAAACTTTAAAAAATTCTAGTTTCTTGAAGAGTTACAATAACGGAAGAATATATAGACCGTGTGGGATGAGCTGAAGCTTGATTACCCATTAGTTGAAACGACTAAACACTGAGTTCTACCAGTACGTCGATAACACCATAAAATTATAATTAGAACATAGAATTAGTCTAAATATTGTTCACTACTTTAAATCTCGTATTTGTTTAGTTTTAAATTATCCAGACCATACCTAATAACACAGACTATCTTGAAAAAAGTCCTCATTATAAGTAGAATCAGACTAATCGATAATTTAAAAATACCTTGCCGATACTCACACTGGCCCAACAATTGCGTCAATGTGTGAGAGACTATCTCCATTGAGAACCACCTAAGAATTGATTCAGCATTAACGGAAAGGTTAATGCAACGGGAGTAAATGCACAGTTCAGTGACGCAGCAGACTGACCAATGATTTTACCACATCGACCACCGAGCCTTACTATGTCTTAATAGGTGCTCGTGCAGCACCTAGACAATATCTATTAACGTACAAAACTAGACACTGCTTTATAGATTTAGTTCTCTATAAAGAACTGATTTTCTTAATAGTAAATGGATATTATTAAATATATTATTGTTATTTCTATAATTAGTAAACATTCTTTTCAACGAAATAGATCCTGATATACAGAAATAACTTTTTTCTAAACTTAAAAATGATTAAGATAAACTAGAAGACATTTATAAGAAAAATTGTTAATTTAATTGTTTGACATAATGTTTTTGAAAGATCAACTTAGCTGTCCTATGTATTTAGTTTATCTTTTTATTTTTACATTTACAAAAATCTTTGTATTTCTCTCTACTTCAATAAACATTCTTTTAATCTCAATAGCTCATATATTCCATAGGAACTGCTGTTATACTTTTAAAATGCACGAATGAAACTCATATTTTCCGTTGCAATAGAAATACAATTATACAGCCTGAATAACTTAAAATAAACAATACATATTGTATAATCTATCTTAAAAAATAATTAATATAACGAATTTGGTTTGTAGGTTGTGTATAAACACTAGCGATAAATAAAACAGGGTTACAGTCAAATAAACATGAATGATTTATACGTTGGCTCAGTAGCAGCAAAGTAACATCACAGATAAATGCACACAGCGGACTGTAGTGTGAGGAATGCTTAAGTGTTGTTACCGTTTTACATTCGTCAAAACACTTAAAAAACTGAAACATACTCTTTTATTTTGTTGGCATACAGAACAGCCACTCTTTAAAAAATCGTAATTGCTTGATAAGTTCCCAATTCTTTGATAAATTATTAATTCTTTTGTCAAATATCCTCTTAATAGAGGATATTTGCACCCCCTGCAGGTTCGTGCACATAAAAGGTTCGTGTGCACATGATTAACTCAAAAGTATGGTTAATTTGTCACACTTAAATAAAAACATATAGCTGAAGACAAAAAATCTAAATAAAAATAAAATAGTACTTTACTTAATAATAGAGAGGAAATAGACTTTTGGTTAAATTAATTGTGTAACTGGTGGCAATGTAAAAACGTGTCCGATTTCTTCTGTGTCAGTAGTACGGCCAGTGATCATTATACTGTCCAACAACGCGGTTGCTCAAGCAAGATATTATCTGAGTACATGTTTCTTTGATCACTGTTAGTTTTTTGGTACAACCCAATATATAATTTGTGTACAGAATCAGTTTAAAAATATGAACGGAATATTAGAAAGTTTGAATAAATGTAAATGTATTATGAAAAGGTTTGTACAACTGTAAAAAAAAGTTTTAGAAGGTTCAGTGAGGAATATAAACGGATGTAGGAACGTTTTGTAAAAATATAAACTGATTATAAGAAGTTTTATAAAAAAATGTAAATGAAATGGTAAGTTTTGTACAAATATCAGTTCAGTATGTGAAGGTTTGTAAAAAGATTTTTAAAATTTTGAAAATATTTGAAAAAATTAAAAGAAAATATAAAAATATTTGTAAAAATATAAACGAAATATGACACATCTTGTAAAAATATAAACAGATTATGAGAAAATTTTATTAATATAAATGGAATATGAAAATGTTAAATTTGTAAAAAATATAAACAAAATAAAAGACGTTTTGTAAATATAGCATCAGAATATGAGGTTTTTACAAATATAAACAGAATATAAGATTTGTAAAAATAAAAACGAAAAATAAGAAGTTTGTAAATACATAAATGGTATACATAGTGGTTAGAAAAATATAACTCAATTGATCTGTAAGAAGGATTATAATTACATTTTCAAAATGTACAAGTCATTTCTATTGTTTTCAAAAGTAACTCACTTCACTATGTTGCATTGTTTTCCTAACACAGACAAAACAGAAACATACTAGAAATTGTATTCAGAATGTCAGAATAAAACGATTTAATGGCACTCAATGTGACTCAGGATGTAACAATGTTGTGATTGGCTTAACTTGTTGACCAGCGCTGCAAGTCCCACGTGAAAGGATTTCAGGCGTAATTCCCGCTTAACACGGTTCATTATACAACAAAGACCGCAGATAAAACCCATGCTTTATGCTTCCCGCAGGCCTACAACACATAATAGAAACAATGCACCTATTGTTTGCAAGCAGTAGTGTGGACGTAAGTGCCTTTAATACATTATTATCTGTTTCATGACGGGATATTTAATAGTTTCAACTTTGTGGGCTTAAATGAACAAAGTTATTTATTAAAGATTACTTGATAAGATAATGCACTTCCCATTAACTTTTTAAAATTAATATTTCATTTTGTTAATAGTTTGGGCAATTTTGTTTTGCCAGCAAAATGTTTTCAGTCATTTCAAAACGGCCTACAATCAATCACAAATCTTCAAATAAATGTAAAATTTGTGTTATATTTTTAACATTTTACTATCGTAAATAGTATTAAAGTTTGGTGGAAACAAGATTCAAATTCGATTTTTTCGTAATCATCTTATTTTGTTTACACTTCTTTAAAGTGAAAGAGTAAAAACAGTAACTTGATGCGTTAGTAAAAATAAATTCGACATTTTTAAATTTAAATAATAGTCCATAGTAGCTCCCATGTTGACATGATGTAAGTTAGCCCAAACGCTAACTCAACTGAATAACCCTAACAGTTCTTACTCATTTAATGGTCCTTGGTTTTGGTTCGACCATTAGGCTCCAAAGCTTTTTCGTAGATTTTTCTAATACGAATTCAGAAAAAGTAGCTTGATGAACAATTACTTTAATTTTGCTTTTTGTAAAAAGATACAATTCTATGACCTGTTGGAATTTTTATCTTTGCCATTAACAGCCACCGTTACAACAAAATTATTCTTAAAGTTATAATATTCCTTACTAAAAGAATTGCCATATGTTGACCCTTTATTATTGATGTCTAAGCCTTTGGGGGATTACAACCATAACAGTAAGTTGTGTGCCTTCCCACTGATAAAGTGAAGCACACAAAATAAGGGCAATAAAAGTAGGCGGCGCTTTTAGACGAATAGGCTGTATGTAGTTTGTTCTATGCTTTCTTCGGTCTGACCCGCCCATTGGCTGACATCCACTGTAAAGCATTGAGTCTAGAAAGTAAAAAGCATTCGGTGGAAAAGAAAAACATTAGCCAGATTGCGTTTATCCAAAACAGTTACATGTGATCGTTACGGTCGGTATTTGTAGAGTCATGCACTCAAAATGTGGAGATAAACGTTATAAGAATAAAAGGGATAAAGTGAAAACTGGGTCAAAGTCTTAGCTTGCAGAAAATAACAACGGAATTAGAAAAATAATAAATGAATTGTGAGAAAAAGATGATCGTGGAAGCGGACTCAGTAAGGAAACGGACTAAGTAAGGATTTTTAGTAAATTGTTGAAAAAATAGAGTTTTCAATCTCTAATGCTAGTTAAGTGATTACCCAGTTAAGTGATTTCAAACTCAGAATATTTTAGTATATCATAATTATAACATCTTCCATCCATGCAGAAATTGTTCAACTTGTCTTGTATTAAGCCAGGATATTAATACCGGGTGTTTAAAAAGTATTAAACCAGGGGGACCGTGCGAAATTTCGCACAATGTAAGTTTTAAGTAAACACAGTCTTTTGAATAAGAGTTGGGGGTGAGAACGGTAGTTGGAAGGAAGGGGAAACATGTTAAAAAAATAAATAGAGAAGTGATCGATTAACAATAGATAAATGCACAATGGAAGGAGAAATCACAAATATGTTTGGTATTCGAAATGCTTGTCCCGGTTTGTCAGACAGGTAAGGATAGGGGACTGTCATTAAGGCAACATAACCTATAAGTTTAATGATTTTAAGTCAATATTGAGATTGTTTTAAGCACGTTATGCAAAAAGGTGGCATTTGTAATGGGACTGTGTATTTGTGATTAATAAGTTAGCTTCATAAAATATACAAAATATTATTTGATTTGTGATGACGCGCATGCAGCTGCGCATCCATATGTCGTTTTGTATATGACAGTTAAAAGTGTATTTTATGTTACAATTTTCCACAAACAGTATATTTTAACTCAAAATCATTTTGCAATATCAGAAGCCAGTTAGAAAATCTTTCTAAAGATGCTTCTTTTATGCCAGTACGAATAGTATGTGCTGAGGAAAAGGTGTGTTGACTCGTTGACTCGAGAAATAATATATATGATATACCAAACACTTTTACTTAGAAAATCTTGTTAGTCTGTCTATTCATCCGTGGCTGTTGCTGGATCTGCTATCGGGAGCCGCCCCTGGCGATGGGGACGCTCGCCAGCCTTGTTTGGAGGGCGCTGGGGAAATAAAATACCCAGGGTGGACAAAAACCAGATGGGGGAAGGTACCCCGAAAACAAACCAAATATGGAAGGATTGAAGAGGAAGGAGTTTACGGTGCAGGGAGTCGGATCCCCAGTACCGGCGTCTGACAGGAGTGAGAAAGCGGGCTCCGGAATATCCGTCAGCCAGCAACCGCAATACCAAAAATGAAAAAAATCCATTTCAGAGAAGTAGCGTTACTCAAAGATTTCCAAGGATATGGTCAAGCTAGGATCAAGCCTTCCTGTCAAAGACAGCTAAGAATTCGGATCCTCATCTCCTATAGAAAGCAATGACTTACCTACTGTGGTTGAGGAAAATAGGGAACTCCGTAAGAAGCTGAGTGAAATTGAGTTACTGTGTAGTGCACTCAGAAATGAAATCACTGAACTTAAATCAAGTGTAGTTATACAAAAACCAATGACAAGTCAAGATAATGATTAGACAGAATACTTCACTGATGAAGATGAACTTGCACGGGAAACTGATTGGGTGCTCAAGAAATATAAACAATCTGCAAAGAAAAGAAAGTCGAGTGTTCACCTGAAATTGGTCAAACAAAATCTAAAAATACCAGTTAACCAATATAGAACTAAACAAAAGAAACAAAAGGAAAAGGATCGGTATCGCTGCCAATAAATGATAGCAATGGGGAAAACGTGAGTGAAAAACCATCTAAAAAGCATCATACACCTCCATTTATAATTGCTTCTAGAATAGAAACCTTTAGCACTTTGAGGGATCTTATCAATAAAGTAACAAATAATGAATGTAAATATGTCTCTTATAACAATATTGTCTGGAATATAAACGCTCTGGACAGTGACACATATAGATCAGTTACTTCAGAACTAACAAATCAAAATATACAGTGGCATTCATATGAAGATAAAACCGTGAGACCTATAAAGGTAATGGCTAGAGGACTTCACCCATCGTGTGAGGAAAATGGCATTATTCAGGATCTATCCGGTAAAGGCTTTAAGATATTGGAAGCTAAAAATATTATCAAAAAAGAAACAATAGAAGATAGAAATGGTGAATTCATTACACACAGAAGAGGTTTGCAATTGTTTATGCTTACTTTTCATAACGGGGAAGATATTAATCAAGTTTATGCTATTAAATCAATATTGGGAATAGGGGTAAAGATAGAGGCACTAAGGAGAAACATAAATCTTATTCGACAGTACAAGCGATGCCAAGCATTTGGCCATACCCAACGCTATTGCCAAAGAGATTATGCTTGTGTGAAGTGTGCTGGTAATCACCTTATAGAAATATGTACTTTGAAGGTAAATCAAAAACCTAAATGTATTAACTGTAAAGGTGATCACCCTGCAAATTATAGGGGTTGTCTGATAGCAAAGGAAATCAGGAAAAACGAAATAGACAGATTGGTCATCGACAAAAAGATTATGCTAGAGCTACTTCTGTTAAAAAAAAACACAGTGGTGTCTTGGTTAGTGAACAACCAAAAGTAGATGAAAATTACAAAGAGGAAAACACAAAAACATGTTCTGAAATTATTAAAAATAGAAGAAAAGATGTAGAGAATTCAATGAAAGATATGTGGACATCTATTATACGATGTTTAGACAGTCAAGATAAATCGATTAAAATTCTAACTGAAACAATAAATATGCTAAACATAAATTCTCAGAAATCAACCTCTTCAAAGAAGAAATGAATTATACTCTCCGTATTGGAAATTGGAATGCTAATGGGTTACTGAAACATTTATCCGAATTGGAATTTTTCTTGAAACACCAGAAAATAGACATCTGCCTTATCTCGGAAACTCATTTTACAAAGCATTCTTTTGCTAATATTCGTGGCTTTGTATGCTATCACAGCCCACGCCCAGACAACAAAGCTAGAGGATGTATTGATAAAAGAAAATATATTACATTGGGAGGAACCTGCGGTTGAAGAAGAAATGATGCAAGTAACAACAGTCAGCATACAGACTAAGAAGACACTGCTTAAAATTTTTGCAATATACTGCCCGCCAAGACACTCACCCTCCAAAGATGACTTTAAAAATCTCTGTAAAACATTGTGTTGATGTTTCGTTAATGGAGGAGATTATAATTCAAAACATACGCACTGGAGCTCTAGACTGATCACTACAAAAGTTAAAGAGCTGCAGGACTTGAATATAAATGCACATTTCTTTCCTCTGGATCGCCAACTTACTGGTCCATTGATTCCCAAAAATTGCCTGATTTGATTGATTTCTTTGTCAACTTTCTATTTTATACAATATTACATAATATTAAAGTAAAGTAAATTATAGCTTGAAAATTTCCAGGTTATTTTTTGTTTGAAAGTTAAAAGAACATCACACTATGAATTACTTATCTGAGGATTTTCGTGATAATTATGTGGTTGACTGTGAAAACGCACATCTCAAATAAAAAATTAACAACAAATTAAATAGCAAATAGGCGAATGCCTATTATGCAAACAGTAAAATAAAACATACGTATTTCTTAGAACTTATGTTTCAACACATATTATCAAAAAAAATATTCTTAAACTTAGTAACATTGCTTTGTAAAGCCACATTTTTATTTTTAACCGAGGCCAGTTCTTGTAATGCAAGTTGAATTCGTTCCTTAAAAAGTAAATTTTCATTTCTTAAACATTTCATTTCCTCTACAGAGGCATTATTTACAACGATATTTGTATTAAAATTACTGACTAAGGAAGGGTGGGTTTCATTTACAGAATTACACGTTACAATTGCACCAACGTCATTTCCATTTACAGGTGATTTACCTGGTAGATTTCCATCGGACTCGTCAATAAGTTTTTTTAAGGTTTCTTGATTTCACGTTTTTTAATCCTTGCAGCTCGTTCAGAATTGATAAATTATTTTCAACGGTGGGAATGTTAAAACGTGGAATGGCACCGGATTTCAGCTGTTTTTTAGGTTTCGTATTTAGTAATTCGGATTTAAAATCCCTTTCGAAATCATCGTCATTAAAATGAAGTTAACAGACTTTAACATTATCAAAATTAAAATGAACCCACGCTTTTCATTTGTCTTTTGCTTTTGTCTTTTGGAATTTTGTGAAATGTAATTCCTTTCCTTTTCAATTCTTATCACTATTATAGCAATTGGCAATAGCGCAATTAGGCATTGTTATGCCTATTATACAACAGCAAACAAAACAAATTATTTATTTTTTAGGATTCAAAACATAGGCTAATTAAATCTTTTCTTACACTTATTAAACCTCGACTACAAAACACAATTATCACCTTTTATTTACACAAAAAAGACCTTTTACTTAAAACAAACACTCACATAAACACACCGAATCTCCAACTATATTTACAGAACACCGCATTGTTAAACGGGAAATTACAGAATGTAGCAGTGAAGATTCAGTGACGTCACGCGCGCGGTAGTCTACTGCGCACACCCACCGTGGCCCGTACCGTGTATCTATATACTGTGGTTTTCTTACCCCCCAAATATCTACTATATATCGGGATATTGATATGTCAAAGGGGTTACACTATGCCTAGGTTTTTCTTAAACCCCCCCCCCAAGTTACCTACAATATACACCATATTATTATGTCAAAGGTTGTCTTCTGTGTCTAGGTTTTTTCTAACCCACCCCTATTTAGATCACTATGTAGCGACAGATTAGTATGTGCCCTAATCTTAATCTTATCTAATTCATATTATATTTCTGAAAGTTTGTGTGTTTGTTTGTTTGTTTGTTATTCAATCACGCTTTAACCACTTGACCAATTGAAATTAAATTTGGTACGAATATGGTTTAAGTATCAGAGATACATATATAGGCCTATTCCCGTTTTACAAAACGTCATTATACTACTTACCCAGCCCAAAATAATTATCAGTTTTTAGTTTTGTGTCATGCGTTAACTGTAGTTATTTACTGGACATGCGATTTAGGTACCTGAGATGAACATAGATTCAGTCCTATTTTAATAATCTTAATCTGTGTTTTATTTATTGCAAAATTATTGTTTTTAATGTAACATTTTCAATATTTTATTTGAAATTTTTTTCAAAACTGACTTTAATTTGTTACTTTGTGTTGAATTTTCAATATTAAATGTCAAAAAATCCCTACACAGAGTGCCAATTGTAAGGTAGTATAGTTATTTGTGTAATTACATTACATGAAAAAATAGTAAATATACAGTGTAGCATAACCTATATTTTTCTATATTTTTGTTACTAAAATGCTTTATTATGTGCCCAAGAGCAAGAAACCAAAATATGAAAGCACGAGAAGTACGATAAAATCTAAAATAAAAGTGACCAACATAACCTAAAAAATTGGTACCCGGTGAAAATCAGTAACGTGTTGTAAATCGGTAAAACAATAAAAATACGACTAACACGGATTTTGGGTGATAAGAAACCAATTTTTTAAAAGAATTCTGCATAACCAAACTGACACGGTTGTTAGGCCTAACAAGGTGATGCTTGAAAAACCTTTACATTTTTTTTAAGAATACTGCATAACCTAACTGACACGGTTGTTAGGGCTAACACGGTGACGCGTGAAAAAACCTTTATATTTTTTTAAAGAATACTAGGCTACATATCCTAACTGACACAGTTGTTAGGCCTGACACGGTGGTGGGTAAAAAAACCATTATAGTTTTTTAAAGAATACCACTAACTGACATGGTTGTTGGGCCTATCATTGTGATGTGTGAAAAAAACCTTTATTTTTTTAAAGAGTACTCCAAACCTTAACTGACACGGTTGTTTGGCCTAACATAGTGATGCGTGAAAAATCTATAGATTTTTTTAAAGAATAATTCATAAGCTAACTAACATAGTTGTTAGGCCTAACACGGTGATGCATTAAAAAAAAACCTTTATTTTTTTTTTTTAAATAGTACTCCGTAACTTAACTGACACGGTTGTTGGGCCTAATACGGTGATGCATAAAAAAAAACTTGATATTTTTTTAAAGAGTACCCCATAACTTAACTAACACGGTTGTTGGGCCTATCACGGTGATGTGTGAAGAAACCTTTAAATTTTTTTTAAAGAATACTACGTATCCTAACTGACACGGTTGTTTGGTCTAACCGGTAATGTGTAAAAAAACTTTTATATTTTTTTAAAGAATACTACATATCCTAACTGACATGGTTGTTGGTCTTATCATGGTGATGTGTGAAAAAAACCTTTTTTTTTTTAAAGAGTATTCCAAACTTAACTGACACGGTTGTTAGGCCTAACAAGGTGATGCGTGAAAAAACCTTTATATTTTTTTAAAGAATACTAGGCTACATATCCTAACTGACACGGTTGTTAGGCCTGACACGGTGGTAAATAAAAAATCTTTATTTTTTTTAAAGAATAACACATATCCTAAATGACACAGTTGTTAGGCCTAACACTGTGATGCTTAAAAAAACCTTTATATTATTTTAAAGAATACTACATATCCTAACTGACACATATGACAGGACCCTGTTTTAGAGTATCGAGTAGCAAACATTTATATGTTTCTGCCGAGAACCATAAATCGTATAATGTTGTATATAGAAGTATATTAAAATGAAATGACCTATTCTGATTTTGAAAACCGACTATAAATTTTATTGCCTACATTATAATTGCTGGCAAAGCCGCAACGGGTAACAGCTAGTCATATTATATTTCTGAAAGTTTGTGTGTTTGTTTGTTTTTATTTAATCACGCTTTTACCTCTGGACCAATTGAGATGAAATTTGGTAAGAATATGGTTTAGGTACCTCAGATTAACCTATTCACGTTTTTAAAAAGACCATTGTACTACTTACCTAGACCAACTTATAATTTAGTGTTTAGTTTTGTGGTATGTGTTAACTGTAAAACGGTGACAGTTTAAACTTTTATTACATATAATTGGTATTGGTAGGTGTGAACTATAAATGATTAAATTATTTTAAATGCCATTTTACTACTTACCTAGTCCAACGTAATTATTTAGCAGTCATGTGTTAATTGTATAACATTGATGTTTTATATATTTATTATACTTTTGTATGTGTGAATAATAAACGTGTAAATTATACAAACGCCATCATACTACTTACCCAGTCTATCTTAAATATTTAGTAGGGTAATTCCGGGGTAAATGGTCCCTGTTTTTTGTAACACTCATATCTTTGTTTTTGAGTAATCAATTTCTTTCTTGAGTCTAAAGTGATATCATAGATTACTCTAATAATAACTCACACAAAGTTACTTAATTTTAAAATGAAAATGACTGTAAAACATTAAAAAAAACAGATTTTTTTGTCATCGGTCCATCTCTTGGGACAAGCATATTGGGATAGATAGACCATTAATAAAATTAGCCAAAAACATATATTAATCGGTAAAAATAATGGATTATTCATCCAGTATTACTACCAACTACATTAGCAAGGGAAACATTTCTAACATTAGACTAAAATAAAAGTTAAGCGATTTAACTACAGTAATATAATAAAAATCACGTACTATTTTTAATATTTACATTACAGTTTGAAAACGTATAGTTAAAATATTTTTCTTGACCTTCAAAAGGTAGTGTTTGCTTTTTTTTTCTATTTTACCACAAAAGTCACACAAATTTTCAAATTTGTGCAGTTCTCATGAAACCATCTGGAACACTTAGTGCATTTGATCCAATTTTCCTGGTTATTTGTTGAGGTATAGTCTTCGAGACAGGCAACACATTGGTTCTCTTCCCATTCACTACCATCACTACTAACGCTGAAGACCACTCCCTTTTCACTTCCTTTTTTCTTCTGTAGGAACAATATTTTCTTAGCGTCCCGTTTCCTCTTCTTGTCCTCTTTCAATTTTACTACTTTCTGTTTTTTGCCCTAATGATACTCTGTATGTTACGCATTGAGTTTAATACCTTAGGCGTGCTTGCCTGAATACTGCGTACAGTTCCTTTCTTGTTAAGCACAGGTATTAGAGATATTTTGTTCAGAGCTTTAGTAGGAGTAGGATTTTGTTCAGCATGTTGTGTGTTACCTGCTAATGACTGAGACGTTCCAGGAACAGCTAAATTTATTGGCAGATTTTCATTGTCTGTACATCTTTGCAAATGGTAGGCATTTTTCTAAAAGAAAACAAAAACAAGACTTGAAAAATAAGTAGTTTTAATCTTTAAGTTACAACCATTGTGATAAAATGTCATAGTAATTGCTCTCTCTCTCTCTCTCACACACACACTCAACACACACACACACACACACACACACACACACACACACACACACACACACACACACACACACACACACACACACACACACACACACACACACACACACACACACACACACACACACACACACACACACACACACACACACACACACACACACACACACACACACACACACACACAAACAAACACACGCGCACACACAAACTTTAACGAAAAAGATATAATAAGTTTGTCTCTGGTGAATTATGTTCAAAATAATGTTTTAATAATATTTTTTGACTATTTTTTTAAAATAAAATTTATGGTAATGTAATTCAGTTTTAAGAAAATATCAACTTTAGACATAGTCTTTTTGTAAAACAGTGGTCCATCTCTCCCGACTTTACCTGGTCCGTCTCTCCCGATTGCTTAGAACAGATAGACCAGGCCGCCATCTTGCCTTTATCCTCGACAGAGACGCTGCAGTACTTTATAATGAACTGCTACAATCTTTATTCACTCTACATAGGTCAAAAACCAGAAAATATTGACAAATAATGGCACAAGAATCTAAAATGTAAACTTTGTAAAATATTTTCACTCACCTGAATTTTATTTTCTTCAATAACTCCTAAATAAGCAGATCAAAACGGCTGAAAACTACAAGGCAAATCAACAGTCAGACATGACGCTAACATGCTACCAGTGGCGAACTCATGCGAATAGTTTCTGAAATATGAGATCGGTCCATCTCACCCGAGGACCATCTCTCCCGGAATTACCCTATTCATTGTACAACAATGACGTATTAGGCCTATACGTTTATTATATATTGCTAGGTGTGAATAATAAATGTTAAAATTTTTTTAAACGCTATCATAGTACTTACTCTGTCCAAATTAAATATTTATTATTCACGTGATATTTGTACAACAATGACGTTTATACGTTTATTATATACTAGCTGTTACCCGTTGCGTCTTTGCCTGCAATTATAATGTAGGCTTTTTGTTGTGCCTTGAGTTTTCCGCTCATTCTGTTTATATTCTTACTCATGCGAACATGAGTAGCTTGGGACATTATGTCTGTCCACACAGAGCAACGCTTGCATGGGTAAGGCTATACACTGGGAGGTCGCCAGGTATTCCAGAGCTCCATTTAATACACCTTTAGGTCATGCACCTGTCAGATTATGTATAATAGTGAATGTGTGTATATGTATGTGTCTTCAGAAGATAAATGAGAGTATGAGCTAGAGGTATGGTGTAATTACTAAAACCATCAGCTACTCATATCAACCGCCTCTGCCTGCCATATAAGATCAAACTTTTAACAAAACTGATAAATTGATTTTGAGAAACGAGGCAGATTTTTCCATTTTAATAGCTTCCTAACCTAATTTTTTGGATGATTGTTTGAGTAGCCTTACGTATGAAGTAAAGCTCAACGATCGATTATTAAAACCGTTGTAACTGAATTTGATAGAATTAGATTTTTTTAATTGCGTTTTTACATAAAATAGATTAATTTTTTTAAAATAAAAAATGCTTTAGAGTTGTAAAAAAACTGTATGCCAAACTTTACCAAAATCGATTAACCAATTTAATTTCCAGTTATGTGCACAAACACACAGCTGGACAGACATAAAAAAAACACTTTTTTCGTAATGGTTGGACCTGAAAACTTAATGATTCATCAACATCTCAGTATCGTTTTTTTCTCTTTTTTCAAAATATAAATTTCACTTCGTAAAGAATGTATGAAATAAGACTGTGGTGAAAGCTGGATACGATAAAATTGATTTTTATTGTAGTTAAAAAAATAATGAATTATAAACCATATTTAAACCTATAAAAATTACGATAATTTAAAACAAATTTCACAAGTGTTTAAAAGATTGCAGCGTTTGTAAGAGAACAAGCAAAGAGAATCGGAGTGGTGCAAAGCAAAGTTTTTACGTGTTCAACACTGTTTAACCTATAATATCTAGTGATTGTGGAAAGTAATCAAAGTTGTGCTATGTTGCCGGTGAACTTAATGGGTTTCATCTAATTATACCGACTTGAACTCACTAATTTAGCCCGTGACTGATACCCAACAAGATTAAACAATCAAGCAATTAACATCTGTATATTGTAAGATGTTGTATAGCTAGAGGCCACAAACATCAAACATCAGCTGGAATTATCGTGTGTGTGTGTGTGTGTGTGTGCACATATCTGGAGACTAATCTCACTATTTTGAAACTAATTAATTAATAGGCCTATATGATGGATGAAATTTTTGGATGAAGTTTGCTCATAAACGGATTTAGTTTTAAAGTTCTCAAAAAACTATTTATCGATGCATTATGTTGGTCGAGAAATATTTAAAAATCTGATTTTGTTATAATCGGTACCAATTAATTTGTAAAAAAACTTCCATCTCGTTGAAAATTCTTTTTCTTTAAATTTGGAAACTGATTTGAATAGCCTAAATAATCTAATTTTGAGCAGAATCTATTGAACCGATCTTAAGAAATTATGCCGGTTTTTAGCAGCCATTTACAAATAATGAATAAAAATGAACAAAAATTTGCTTTTGCACCCCTTTTTACTACAAACATTAATATGCAACATATAAACAAGTATATTTTTGTGTAGTATAAGACAGAGACTGTTATTAACCTACTTTGACTATAGTCAATTACATAAAGTCAACTACAAGGCAACATTTGAACTACATCTATGAATTTTAATAGTAATTTAAGACTATACAATATTAATTACTATAGTAATACCATAGTAATTTTTAAAGACTATACAAATAAATTTGCGTGTTTGAACTACGCAAATTCAACTGGAAAAGAGTTACAAGAGCGACACCCACTCTGACCCCAGACCTTGAAAACACTGATAGAAGTAAGGACTTCTAAATGTCTTTTACAAGGGTAGTTCCAAATGTTTAAAAAAATGAAGAGTAAACAACTTTTAACATTGCCTTGAAAATTTGAAAGTCCAATTTCACCATCGTAATCAGTGTTCAAAATTGATAAAATTATCGTACTTCCAATTTGACTTAAAGAGCTAATTTATACATATTAAAAAGGTGATTAAGTTAATAAAATAAGATTGTCAAAAATTTTAAAAAAATATTATTTAGAAATCGGGAATTTTTAAAATTTGCTCCCAACATGTTGACAAAATAAATATATACACCATGCTTATTTTTCTTAAATTTATAAATTTTAGTAGTAAAATAACAGTAGATCTCGCAGTATACAATAGCCACATAGCGTTCCATTACAGCGCGAGTAAGCTTACAGCCAATTTAATCGGTATCCGTAATATTTACGA
Organism: Callitettix versicolor; assembly: GCA_022606455.1. Classification (NCBI taxonomy): domain Eukaryota; kingdom Metazoa; phylum Arthropoda; class Insecta; order Hemiptera; family Cercopidae; genus Callitettix; species Callitettix versicolor. Next base: position 28,300,909 of record CM040191.1, read on the forward strand.
AAAATGTTACTGGACTAACATTATTGGAAATGTTACGCTCTTGTCTATGAAGTGGCCAAACTTTTAATAGGTCTTGCCGTTCAGCCAGTATTACAGGAGATAACCAGCAGCTGCACTCACAACGTCACATCAGATCCCGCCATTTTAAAAACGAAATGTACGTGAAAAAATATTACACATACATCATTCGGGCATTATGCAAGGTAAATTGAAATTGAAAACCAAATTTCAAAACAATCGGTTAACGCGTTTAGCCAAAAATGCGTACAATCTTCCTTGAAAATCAAGATGCTGCCATCTTGAAAAAAAAGTTAATAGGAAATACATACACTTACATACACTTTGCACGGGGTTTATTCAAAGTACCTGTATTAAATTACAAAAAAAAAATTGTATAACAAACAAACAAAACACACAAACCAAATGCCGAACTGTCGAGTAGTAACAAAGACCATGCTTTGCTAGGTCAATCATATGTACGACATTAAACGTAATTTTCACAAGAAATTCAAATTTCTCAAAACAAAACAAAATTGCCGCGTATGCTAAAATTAAAACGTATTTAAAAAGAGTTATATGATGGCTTATTGTTAAAAGAGTTAAACTATTTGGCTTAAGTTAAAAGAGTTATCGTTAGCTCTGTTTTCGGCTAGAAAAGAGAGAATCGATTTAGTCATTGAATGCTGTAAATATTCATCTTTTAAACTTTTGAAAACAAATAACTGTTCGCTATAGTACCACTAAAATATATGTGCATTACCGACAAACAGACCGTGTAGGTATAAAGGTCCTGTGTTTATCCTTAAGGTTTCTAAAAAGATTTACAAAATGCTTAAGCCACCGCTCGCTGTCTTTTATTATCGGTCTGAGGAAAATATAAAATTGTTTTGTTTCTGAACTGCTAACCCAAGAGGGTCTTCCATTCCATTCGTTTATTTATTGTTGTAATTGCAATTAACTCCCCAGACCCCTTGAGTCTACTTTAAGGGGGAATGTTGGGGGTGTGCACAATAGCTACAGTATCGTTTCTTTTGCCGGTAAAACGGAAGTACTTTCTCAGTTATTGTAGGAAAACATAAGTGTCTGTTTTTATAGTGTACTGTGTTAAATATTGTTTCAAAACAATTTGAACGAGTAATTTAAATATTGTTCTAGTTTTTAAACTTTCATTTTATTACAAGAAATGTGCTCCGATCTGATCGTATTTTATTATAATTTGACAATAAGTAATAGCGACACACAACTGCCTTGCTGACTTGTTGGGAGCGAATTTCAAAAAGTTGTATTTTATATCTTGACCTTTTTATGATTTCACCATCAAAAAACATTAAAATTTGCATATATATTAGCACTTTAAATTTCTAAATTACATTTAAAAGGCGAAAATGAACCAGTTCAATTCGAATAACGAGTTGCAACAACTTTACAGCATTTTCATTTTAACTCAATGCAGTTTTTAATTCTAATTACGATGGTGAAATGAGATTATCCAAAGTATAAAAAACGTTTTACAGATTTGAACTAACCGCCATTTCGAAACTGTTGAACGAATATTCTCGGGTAACGAACGTGTAGAAAAAATTAATGCAAAGTAGATTTTTTTCACCAAGTTTCAATCAAATCGGACCATAATTGCTGACGTGAAAAAAATATATATATATATTATACTATACTATTATTATTATTATTATTATTATTATTATATTATACTATATTATAATATATATTATATTATATTATATTATATTATATTATATTATATTATATTATATTATATTATATTATATTATATTATACTATATATATATAATTGTATATATATTAGTATATTTTAGTTTTAACGATCCCTTAAAAAGTGATAATTTCAAAGTCCCGGATATGAGTATTATCATGATGGTCGCTCCAATAACTTATTTCCAATGAATTTTCTACAGCTAGTGTGCAATAATGTTTTTCTTGGTAGAAAAATATAAGGTGCTTTTATTAAGGGAACAATTGTGGTGTGTATATTAATAGTTGTATTTTTAAAACTATATCGTACGCAAACTACCAGAAGGTAGGCTTAGGCTACAATTATTTTAAAACGACCTCGAAGACGTAATAGAAGCGAATTTGCAAAATATTTTTTGTCATTTTAATTTTCAAAATAATTGTAATAATAATAATAAATGTATCAGATTTTCAAAAAGTTGTGACATAAAAGTTATTACTGAAATTAAAAAAAAAGTGCAATTGCCACAATTATTTCAAATTTTGAACGGATTTTACTAAAAAACATGCTATTACCAAAATTGATTGTTTTCCATGTTTTAATAAACTGCACTGAAATACACAACAACAACCTTGACCGTCGTTATTACGAACCACCAGAAATAACAAATACAAGAAAAAAATACCTAAAAGAATATTTATCTGAAAAAGTAAGAATTCCTATTAGAATTTCAAAATTTTGTTCGTCATATTGAGAAATAGCAGACAAATGTTCTCAAGAAAATATAACTTTTATTACTAAAGGAAGTGAACCTATATGTTAATATTTAAAGGTTAATATGTTAAGGTTTATGTACGTTAATATGTTAATATTTAAGGCCTTTATCGAGATAACCGTATGTACATACTGTAGCTTAACATTAAATATATTCCGATTGCAGTTTATTAGTTTCGTTATAAATTGCAAAGCACATAAACTCAATTATAAAGTATACCCACGTAGACTTAATAACCAAACGTAACACATTAGAGCGATTCTTCAAATGCCATTTGCTACGTTCAACTTCTACTTGCAATTTGCATTCTCCACGTGCCTTCTGTTATGCAAACACATATTCTGACTGATGCACACTTTGTGTTTGTGTAGATTAACTGCGCTTTGTAATTATAATAGCATCAAACAGCTGTTTATCTCACGTGTCAGAAGTGAATTTCCAAAGTTATTACTTTCTTAAATATATAATCGTAATTCATGTAGTTTTTAACGCTGATTACGATGGTGAAATTATATTTTTCAAATCAATAATAAATACAAAAACATATTTAAATTAAAAAAGGTTTTAAATTTTAACTATTTTGACAATTTTTGAATGTATTTGGCTGGGTAACAAACTTGTTCAAGCTATTACCAAAATCGATTATTTTGCCAACTTTGAATCAAATCGGATCCAAATTTTCAAACTTAAGAGTGCTAACACACACACACACACACAGGGGGGAGGGGGAGAGAGAGAGAGAGAAGGCGGATAGTAGGTTCATATCGGTTATTAAGTTATTTGCCATATACAGGATGTTTCCAAATAAACCGTTACATATATCTGAAAACGTTTAATATTCCTAGTAGCTCTCATTTTGTTATTTAATAAATCAAAAACGTTTTCACCAATAAAATTCAAATTTAACATGCTTCTTTAACAAATAGCGGTCTATTTATGAGGGAAAACTTCATGCATTTTCCCCGTTTCAAAATGAGCAAGATTTAAACATTTTAACCCTAGATAGACCAAGGGAGTGTCAATAAATGTCCATACTTTTGAAAAACTACCAGAAAAAATAACAGTATTTTTAAAAAATTGAAAAAAATATTTTGTATCAGAAAACATTTATTTAACATAGTCCATACATTTCAGAAGTCTAATATTTTTAAATTTTTTTAGGCGGCAAAATTTAAGAAGAGGACACTTTTTAACCTACCTTGGTCAAAGTTTCCCAAATGCATATGTATTACCACTTTTTTTCACTGTCACAGTTGGTACACCTACAATGTTTGACTGCCCCTCTTGTGCCCCTTGTTTTGTGCTGCTGCCCCTTCTGTGAAGGCGACGATAAGTAAACTGTTTAAAACCATATTTTGTCGTTCATGTGAGTATGTTTGTGGGATACACAGGGAAAAGTCAAATATTTGTTACAATTGTAAAGTAAATCTAGAATTATTATATTAGTTCAGCACGGTAAAGCTGATAAACTCTTCTACCTGTAGGTTTGTTTAATAAAATTTAAATCATATTTTGGGAAATCATAAGTAAATGTTTTTCTTGTATAATTAACTTTAGTTTTATAAATGAACCCCTCAAAACTCAGTTTTACAAAGTCGACATTTTTTATCTCCCTTGGTCCTGGGTGTTACTGCAAAATACCTTGGTCCATCTCAAGGTCTGTATACTAGACTTGGGTCTATCTAGGGTAAACTAAAATATTTTTTTACAGATTTTAATGACAAATATAAAATACCTTTGTGTATCCCTTTTAATTTCTTATCGAGTAGTATAACTTTCAAAACTATGACGCAACTAAAACGGCAAATTATTCCGTGATACGAAATCCGTGCTAATAATGTATTTATTTAATTTTATTTTACATATAGAAAAGCTCTAAGTCAATTGCGAGGGTGTGGTTTCAAATTACAGTGCAGCAACCATAATAAAGAAATATTTGTTGATGTATTACGTTTTTTTAATTATTACAGTAAGGGTTATGATTGTTTGATTGTAGTCGTATGTATATGATACTGTACAGGTACGTCGTGACCTGATAAACTAATTTGCACACCCTTGCTGTTTTACTTGTTCAGTGATTTGAAAGTTACACCATTCCATAGGAAATTAAAAGGGCATCATAGTGAAGAGATATGTATTTGTTAGTAAAACTCACTGTTACTGATTGCCATTTTAAAATGGAGTTAAAGCTATGAAGATAGTTAATTTTTTTCCAATTAAGCCTCTATCAGGTAAAGACGCACGCAAGGTTTGAATTTTATTGACCAGTTCTAGAGATATAAATCACTTTCTATAGAAAAAAATGAGCTAGTGAGAAAATAAAGATTTTTCGTACACATGAACTGTTTATAAATTTTAATTTGGGAGGAACCATATATTTCATTGTTGGGAATTTTTTTTTGAAACGTCATGTATAAGTGGATAAATTTAAAATAGAAAACATGAACAATTTTAAATTAAACTAACGTGATATTTAAACTATTCTAAATTATTACTACACTGTAACCATAAGCAATTTTTGAACCTATATTTTCTTTTAAAAAATCATGAAGCTCTTTATTAATTTAATATATTAATAAAAATATAAGTAATAAAATATAAAATGTGAAACAACCTTTGAACTATTGCTTCCACAGTAATCATTCTTTATGCTTTGTATTGTGATAATTTCACAATATATATATTCTACGTTTAATTGCTTTGTTACAATATAAAACTGGTTTAAATTTTGTAATAAATCATTTTTTACAACAGTAAACATCAATCCGTACAGTATTCGATGTGCTTTGATGTTCCCCAAGGAATTGTACCGGGACCCACCCTTTTTTCTATTTATATTAATGAATAACTATTGATGTGCTGGTAATGCAAAGTTTTATATTGGTGATTTATTGACGTAATAAAAAGAGAAGGCATTGAACTCTCGCTTCAATGCATCCCTAGAGCGTTGTTTGTTTTGTGATACCAATCTAGATAGACAGTTTTTTGAAACATAATAGGCTGTTTCTGAAATGCAGTTGATCATATTGAATCACTGTATTCGATTAAACGTAGAACGGAAGTTCTATTCTGCCATTAGTGAAACAATGCTTTTCTTAAATTAAAGTTGGCGTTTTTAATTTTATAAATCATACTATTTTGTAGCAAATACTATAAATTTAACGCTTAAAATTTATTTACATTTTTAAACATTGCAGATTTATTTTTTCGATTATTCATGGGGCCTTTGTTTGTCTTACTTTTTTTAAGAGAAATTAGTTAATCTTATTATTACTGTTTGTTCGAACGTTTGTCATTATTTGTGTATGTAGAAATAATGCACCTCGTTTCGAGAGCTTGAATCAACTCTCTTTCTTAGGTATCTAACTTAAAACATATATTTAGCAACTAAATCAGCCTATGTGCCTAGAACTATGTTACAATATTGAAAACTAAAAACATACACTAAAGAGTTGTATTCTGAGCAATAAAAAATATAAAATTTTAACATGTGCCATTAACTTAATCAGTTAGTTAATCTGCCTTCACCAGATGTTGGCAGTGCTGTCGTCAGTAAATCGTTTTCTGTTGACCAGCATACATCCCTGTTTTTAAACGGTATTTATTAGTTACTGCGTAGCTTTTTTGTGTCTTTGGTGGCTTGTGATGCCTTTAATCGCATGTAAATATTAGAGTTTATATTTGGTATAAAGGCCAACTGAAATAATTCAAAATTATGCTAACTAAACAATTTTGAAATTCACAGTTTTTATCGGTTGCTTTACAAAAAAACACACGAGAAATTCTTCAACATTCTAATTTGAACAACAGATCAAACTTTCTGAAACAAACGCTAGCAAATGAGGGTTAGAAAGTTTTAATGTAATTAAGACAAATGTTTAAGAAATTTAATGAATACTTAAATTGGGAAGTTACATAATTATGGATCCCACTAACGTAAGTACATGTGTTTATAAATAAAAACTTGGGGATTTTGTTACATTATTATGTTTTAAGCAATTCTAGCTTTTATTAATAGCCACATTAAGGATACTTGGGGAAAATATTTTCCACTTGTTATTTCATAGAAAAATCTTTTTTTAATAAATGTTTTTTTATATATTTTTCATTGTAACAACCTCTTATAAGGTTCCGTTAAATTCTTAACGAATTTAATTAAAACCATTTACAACCAGTGAATATCAAATAACTGGTTTTGTTAAAAGTGAAGACAATTAAAAAGGTACAAATAAACGTTCTTCACCGTGCCATTACTTTACTTACTAGGTAGTGTTCCTGAACAATCCCCATGTGCACCGGTAATTACACCCTACACTTACATAATAAAAGTTTAGGGATTTAAAACATCTGGACGATACAGTTCCACTTGTTTTACTTTCAAACTGCTCATTGCTTGTATAGAAGGCGTTGTTTAATTGTTAGGCAGTGGTTACTTAATGCAGTGGAACTGCAGTTCTGAGATTAAAAGTACAATACACAGGATTTAGGAAAACTTCATGGTTAAAGTTCTTAGACAAACTTCAACATGTATAAGTTGAATTTCATAAATGACTGTGTATAAATGTAATTACTTTAGTCTAAATATCATTTGCAGCAAAAGTATTTGAAAAAGGTTAATATATTTTTTGAACAATCTTCCTGAAACCTTAAAATAATCGCGATTCAAAGCTGTCTCGTTGACGTGATAATAGCGAATTTAAAAAAGTAAGAAATACACGCGCGCGTGCGCAACACATGCACGTAATCTGAGGAAAAAATTACGATAGTTAAAAACATGTATTTAATCACATATTAAACTGTTGTTTGTGAGTGGACCTGGCCTAATACTTGTTACACTTCACGTAAAATAACCATTCGCTCAGACGAAAAGATCGTCGTAACGATCGAATAGGGTTAGGGTAGTTTGTTGTGCATTACTATTGAGTACTGCGAACTGAGACTACTTCAATATAGCGGCGGTGCGGTTGTCTGGATCATCCTCAATTCTCCAACTACCGGTACATGTGATTCTGATGAAATAAGACTTCTCAGTGAAAAGTATTTTGAGAATCCAGGACTTTGCTGACACCATCAAAGTAATGGATGATCCCATAAAATGTCCCACAAAATAAAGTTTGGGGCAAATGAAATGAGGAAACTATTCTCCAAGTTTAAACTCAATGAACGGCTACTAATTTCAGGATTCCGAGAGTGTCTTCACTCCAGAGTTGAAACAATCAATTCTATAGCCATATCGTCGAGTGAAAGTAAAAGAGGTGTCTCACAGATGAACTTCATTATCACACCATTGAGATCATCACTGAATACTTCAACAGTTTCTCGTCTGTTGTTTCTAAAGATCAATGGAGTTCCTCTTTGGCTGTTTAACCCAGCTAAATACTTAGCATAATTAGTTAGCTAAATACTTAGTTAAAATAAAATATGCTTGTGCCTGGGCACCATTCAGCATTACCCGTCAAGGACAAGAAGTATGGTGAAAGCATGTTGAAGTTTATAAACAACTTTGTAATATGGGCAAACAACTTAATCATGAAACTGCGCTTTTTTTGCTTTTTTTATTACTTTTTTCAGGCCAATAATTTGGAATACCCCCAGAAGGTTAACAGTTCCAAGCACGTATATTTCTAGAAAATATATATATATATATATATATATATATATATATATATATATATATATATATATATTTCTATATATATATATATATATATATATATATATATATATATATATATATTTTTGTTTTTCTCTCAATATAATAATTTAGTATTCTTCATTATTTTTGAATTTTAGCTTTCACTAATTTTTTTTTTAAGTTTTCTAAGCTCAACTTTTGTAACGTTCAAAAGAGGTAACGAGTTTATTTTTTATTTTTGAAGATCTGTGAAATTTACCAAGTATATCTGTGAAGTTTACCAAGTATACTGAAGAAATGTCTTCGTCTTCGACACTGAACTGTTACAAAACAACTTGTTTTCTAATAGCTATTGTTGTAATACTTCTAGCTAATAGCTCTATACTAATACCTATATTAGTATTATAATATTAGTATAGAGCCTGCAAGTCTCAAGCAATACATAACGCTTTCTAAGCTTGCACAACATAATTACCAAAACATTTTAATTAAAACAAAATATTAATTACATCAATTACGTTTGATGATTGCATTTCAAATATAAATTCAATATTTAACAGTTAGAGTAAAATTATTAATGAAATATTTGTCGTTATTAAATTTATATTCATTGTAAGCATAACCACCGTGTTGGTATTTTGAGTATGAGTGGGATTCCCTGATGGTGCGAAATCCGTTTTTTGTGTTCCGCTTTGTATTTAACTTTGTGCGCTGTGCATACACAGCAGACACTGGAAATAATTTATAACTGATTGATATCTAAAATTTGTGTTTTATTAGCAATAAAACACTCCAGATGAAAATAGTTCTTATGATCAGAGATTTAAGTGTAAGGAGCTTCCTTAACTCCCGCCAGATGGTGCACACGCACTTAAACATCTTCAGAACAGCTGCTCCCAAAATGTTTACAGTACAACTTTTGGAACTGTAATAACTGTCGTAAAGTTTTTCACGAAAAATCCAAGTGAGGATATAACTTATTTCCAGTAGAACTTTTTCCCTGTGCCGTCCAACTACGTTTAAATTTAGATTTACTGAAATAAAGATCTTAGAAAATCGATAGGTCAAAATTTATCACACCATAAAATATATGTTTCCCTTAAAAACGCCAAAATTAAATATAAATTCACAACCAACTATTCCAATAAATGCAACACTCATGTTTAAGCTACACCGTTTAGACGAACACAAGTCGAACAATACAAAGTTTTGTTGGGCTTTGAAATAATAACACTCAATGAATTTTCCAAGACGTAAAGAAAGGGATATTTTGTCGCCGGAATATTCCTTCGAGAGAAAGCTTGAATATTGAACCCAATCGGAAGTAATTCATTATTCATGGGTTTGGTTTATTGTTGACCAATAAAAGTGCAAGCGGTCAAAGTTTTAACATGTAGCATATTGCACAAGCATTATTTCAACAACCGGAACTGCATCCGTCTATTACTTTTTTTAACTGTTTCATTTTACAATAATCGCGGCACGCAGCTGTATCGCTAACGTGGTGGAAGCGAATTTACACAAAACTAACGACGTCAACGTAATAACATGTGATCGAAAATCACTGTACAATTTAGTATTTCAAATGAAAATATTAAAATCTGCGCTATACGAGTCCGTATTTCAAATTTTTAAAAAATATTATATATTTAGCAAAAGCTTTGCTTCTGTCGGTAACTCCTGAGTTCTGCACGTGTCATTTTTTGTAATATGTTACTCGTTGAATTTATTTAGCCATAATCGGTCAAAATCCTTCTTAAAATAAACTGTTGTAGCAGTATGTACAATGTTAAACTGTAATTGTGAAACAATAAATTTTATTATCCACAAGCAAACAGATAACAATAAACAATCTGGACTTTAATATAACGCTCAAAAATATGTTTTGTTATTAAATAAACTGTATTGTTTCAAATCATGGTTTAATAACATTTAAAAATTAAAATTAAATGCTCTTCAGATGAAGATATGTTTACAGATATCTTGTTTCATTTAAATAAATAAATACTCAAACCTAGCTTAGATATCAGTTGTTTTATATTAATTCGTAATGATCAGCTGATGTCATTGAACAGCTGATAGGTTGTAATAAGTATCAGGTTATGCTGTTAAAAACTAGCAATATTAACAATCATTATAAACGTTTATATTAATTTTGAATGTATTATAAACGGTTATACCGTGCAGGACCAATACCGAAAACATAGCAACACAACGATTTCACGTGTGTACTCTTATCGAAAGGGAGGAAGAAAAAGGGACAGAAATAGAGAGATTAAATTTGTTTGCTCGTTCGTTTACAGTTCCGTTACATTCTGCCGTTCGGCAGACTATTTTCTATTCACTCCTCTCGCCAAACCTTAAAAGCTTCGTTTCAAGAACTTTGTGCTAATGATTTTCTTAGAATTAAATAGTATGTGCCACTCCATTAACAATATTTTATTATCAATTAACTGTTTCAGAAGTTCCAAATTATAACATTCAGGATAGACGAAAGCAGCTATGCGATAGTAGCGAGTGTCTAACAGTAACTCAGTTTATCTTACGCTGTTTTGAAAATATTGTTGCAAATCATAACCAACATCTTGACCGACAAAATTAATCTTGACCGACGTTAGATTCATTTTCCTATTTTCAATGCAATTTTAAATGTTAATCGTCTGACCTCCGTGTGTTCTGCGCTGCACCAACGCGGACTGTACAATGGACGCACGTAGTGTATTGTCAAACGAAATTTTATAGTGCGTTTTAATAAAAATCGTGTAATTGTGTTCAGTGTTTGTGACTTGTGTTTCCAATAATGTGGGATGACCTCGACAAAGGAATTTTTCATTTTTGAAGATGAAACAGTAAGGTTTCGAACCACGTTAGCCTTTACGTGGTAATTAAAAATACCACCAGACGGAAGAAAATAGGTTGCAATCCTAATTACTTAAATGTGTGGGCTGGTGGCAATGTTTCAGGAACAAAAAAAGGTAACCCAACTTTAATGAAAATAATTCGTCGTTTCTTTAGCGAAAAATTCTGAACGTATGTTTTTTGTGACTAGGAATAAAAGTGTGTTAGGGCTTACAATCAGTATTTTAATTGTTTAACATGTTGAAGTTTTTTTTATTATTATTTTTTTTTTAACGTCCGACTATTGTGCACGCTTGGGCTAATTCAGACGATGGGATGATTTATAGCTTATGAAAATGACAAGCTTTGGCCGGGAATCGAACCTGGGTCTTTGGGGTGAAAGCCCTATTACGCTATCAACTAGGCCACCGAGGCAGCAGCGTGTAAAAATGCCAAGCCCTGGCCGGGAATCGAACCCGAGTCTTCGGGGTGAAAGCCCAGTACGCTATCAACTAGGCCACCGAGGCAGCAGCGTGTAAAAATGCCAAGCCCTGGCCGGGAATCGAACCCGAGTCTTCGGGGTGAAAGCCCAGTACGCTATCAACTAGTAATTAAAATGCCATTTTCAAAAGGTATTTGATGCCCAAATAAAAAGAAAAACTTTTGAGTCGTGTTCTACGAACATTTAGCCTACACACGCAGCAAAAGCTTGAGCGGCAGAAAAAAATTTAATTTGTTTGATGAATTTTCAATATACGCTTTTGGTTAATGTCCATAATAAACACATGTAAAATAACAAAAATAAAATATAAAATTTTGTTTTGATCCATTATAGGTATATTATTTTTTTGAAATTATTGCCCATAATTGTTTAAATTATAAAGTCGGCCATGAAAACTTAAGCTTTTAAAAAGGTCTGGCGGATACATGTAAACTCTACGTGCAAAAAAATTATTGTATATACGTAGTATTATTAAGCCCTACTTCTAGACAGTCCGGTGCTATTTTTAAATGCTTTGGATACAAACCCTTTAAAATGTGTACAACAACACTACTATTATTATTTTATAAAAAAATCGATGTTAAAATACTAAACAACTTTACTGATACTTACTATCTTGCGTTCACAAAATGCACAAATTTGCCGTAATATTTTAAAACAACGACCACAAAAATATAACTCACATTTAATCAATCACAGTGTTACCTGAAAGCGAAGCCTACTTGTTACCGCGATGCAAGATAAATTATTTAGACGCCGGTGACAAAGTAAATTTATGACAAACTGGAGAGTGGAGGCGGTAAATCACTGTGATCAGATTTGTAAGCGAAGAATACGTGATTTATCCACTTACTGAAATTAAGTATTGGCAGCAGTTTGAATTGGTGGGAAAATTTAAAACGTATGCAGATATTTAATTACATGCTATTTTAATTGATAGTACGTTTTCCACTACCTTCAAACTATCAGTTATTTCTTTAAAATTTTCGCAGAAACAACAGCTAAATCGACATAATTTCTCAAAATTAAACCAGGTTGCTAGGTTTATAAGCTGCACCAGTGTATCAAGTGTGAAACAAAATGTTTGCCCTCGAATCGTAAATTTATTTTATTTCAATTATTCTACGGTTATTTAAGTTGTGAGGGTCGTTAATACCAAAATTCAATGAAAAGCTACTAAACAAATTATTGAAAAATGATGCTGATTTTCTGTTTATATGAAAATATATCAATTATTTCTTTTTTATTTATTTATTTTTTTTTATTTTAAGACGAAAAGCATATTGAGGCTATTATCGCCTCCCTAAATGTAAGTGTGAGAGTAAAGTGTTAAATCGTAAGAGTAGTGTTGCAAGTGTAAGTGTGTGTGTGTAAAGTGTTAAAGTCGTAAGAGTAGTGTTGCAAGTGTAAGTGTGTGTGAGTAAAGTGTTAAAGTCGTAAGAGTAGTGTTGCAAGTGTAAGTGTGTGTGAGTAAAGTGTTAAAGTCGTAAGAGTAGTGTTGTAAGTGTAAGTGTGTGTTAGACTAGGATACCGCGAGGGACGTCTAAATCCTCTCAATAGGTGCACCTAGTCTTCACCCCTCCTGCAGGGCTAACAATATCCAGCAATGTCTCTATTTTTAGAAATCAAACAATGTGGAAAATCTTGCACGTGATCACAAACACACACACACACACACACACACACACACACACACACACACACACACACCAGAAACCTAGAGAGGGAATCTTATTGCGTAAAGATCCATCCAAATCTCAAGATAGGTTGTTTTCACGATTACCAAACTTTCTTTACATTTACATTGTATAGTGAGAAGAAAACAATTCTTAAAAAGCCTAAAATATTTAATTTAGGTTAAATTACTCCTCAATGGCTCACAATTTGTACATGTTTAGCAATCCTGAAATTCTTTAACTGGATCGAACTATTCTTCGTTCAATTGTTCTTTGGTTAGATGTCTTAATCCAGAGTCAAGATGGAACAGTGTTCACCGAAGCATGCGTGGCTAAGGAGGAGCTTAGTTTACGTACGTTGATTCTGGATATCTTGCATGTAAAGCTCTGTAAGTGAGGAGAATTTGATGACTGAAAACAAACCTTCAGAACCCAAAAACGATGGAAAACTGACAAAAGTGAATTTGAGGTGAGAGAAAAAACATAAAGGTTCAGAAAACTGGAACTATATCTATTTTTTTTTTTTTAAGGTGAAAAGCACAGTGAGGCAATTATTGCCTCCCTAAATGTAAGTGTGAGTGTAAAGTGTTAAAGTCTTAAGTGTAATGTAAGTGTATGTGTTAAACTCGGGTACCACGAGGGACGTTTAATTCCTCTTAGGTGCAGCTAGTCTGCATCCCCCTGCGGGGGGAACTATATCTAACTCCATAGAACCTGCAAGAAGTGAATTGCAGCGTGCAGGCAGTAAGCAGACCTATCTAACCTGTAATTGGAGAAGTTAAAATAGGGGTGAACATTGAAAATCAGTAAGGCCGTCTATAAACGTCTGTCGGGAGCGTAAATTCGCAAACCGAAAAAAGCGAAGGCAGTAGCAAAAGGGTTTCCAATTAAACCTAAATACAGAAGCTCTCCGAAGGATCAAATATTGGGGATGAAAATCACAACTTTTATAAGGTTCATATGACAGGACTGACGGGAACTGTACCCTAGGATTAAAAGGCTATCAGCAAAGAACGTTACACCTTTGAGAAATCGTGCGTAGGTTCTGAGGGACGTATAAGGAAACTGCAAATGCTAGCAGGAGGCAGTGTATTCCAGGACTCTGAAGACCACCAGTCAATGGTCTACCTAAATGTCATTGAGTTCACCAGTTTACGAAACCGTAATCTAAGAGGCTTAGTTGCACAATAAGTCTTTTTATTGCGGTACCAGAAGCTATTAAATTTCATAATCTAAAAACTAAATTTAATCTAATATAAATAATTGAAAATCAGAAAGCATATACTCGTACTTAAATAAAAATGTTTAACAACGATAAATAAATAACCTTTGTTTAAAATTCCGTGATTATTTATTCGATGTGTTTCTTTTTATGGTTTAAATATATAATTTAAGAATTAACTAAATTTAAGATCTGAAAATAAAAACAAAAAAAAGAAATTTGTTATTGACTATTCTCTTAAATATTCGGAATTTTTTTGAACAAACCAAATAACACTGATTTTTATTTCAAAATTAAAAGTTCAAAGTGAAACTGAATTTTTCAGATAGTCATTCCAAGCAAAAACTACCCTCAGTGGTACAGCAATGAAGATTATATTCAGTATATGAAGCTTGTTTGTTTAAGAACATCCCCTATCGCAATTCGGAACATGTGTGTTGTTCCAACCCCTCAGTGTGTCGTGACTTGACTACAACCAGTAATCTAGTGCTCAATGGGGCTTTGAGAGAATCCAGAACCGATAAATTAGTCGGCTCAGTTAGCCTTGTGTGTACAGGCTCGCCGATACTTAACTCCTGTCTATTCAAAACTGTTTTAATTTTACAGTCTAAATCTATGTACAATTGTGGTTTGAATGGGTAATAAGACGTGGGTTACCCAATATTTCCAATTGTATTCTTAACAGAATTTTGTTTAATGATTTTGTTTGTTCATTAATATTTGCGCTACTTGAGAACTGTAAATTCATTTTTTTAAAATATACTACACTAATGTATATCATGAATTTTCAAAAGCAAAAGTGTTTTGGAAAATTGTTTAATATTTTGTGTAATTTATCGATATACTAATTTCAAAACTGAATTTTTTCTGGAAATAGTGAATCGCGCATTGGAAACTCATCAAAATAAATCTACAATATTGGAGAGCTGTTTTTGTACCACTCTGCCTTAATGAAGATAATACATATATGTTTCTGAGGAAAATTTATATTCTCACTATGAATAACAGCAGCAATATATAAACAGATACACGATATAACATTTTAGAGGTTTCGATTATAAACCAAAAAGTTCATAAAGGAATCTACGAATTCTCCTAATTTAGTGTGTTTACGTTTGTAACAGAGTATGTTTAATGTTGCTATTTATTTAACAAAAACATTTTAAATTGTGAAACGTGCTTCGTATTTTCCCTTTTAAACTAATTAAATTCTGACCAGTTTCATGGCGGCTTTGTTTAGACATAGGACGCCGTTATTAAAACAAAAGTAGTGTGAAAGATGGCGTAAAACATTTAAACAATGTTTTACAAAATTACTTTCCACGAAATTTCACACGGAACTTTAGCTGTTCTTGGAAAATAAATAATACTGTCATTACACAAACGGTTTTTACATTTATTATAAAAAAATCCATTTCGTAAGCTATGGACTGAAAATTATAAATCGGTTCAACAGATTTTTATAAGATTTGTGTAATTATAAACTACAATCAGTGCGTGAAAGTTTCATTAAAAAAATTACTGTTAAGATAAATTCTGGCGGTTGTCAGGGTTTAATTTTCGTCTTTAGCAAATTTCTATCGGAAAACGGGCTATTGGAGAGGACATTTTGGTAAGACCCTATACCCTAAAAACTTGAAAGAAACTCTAAATATTTTGAGGTGACCTAATATGTATCAGTTTATCAGAACTTGGTCTGATTTTATTTAAACTTAATAATTAGTTTGGACCAATTTGTTACTCAGCAAAATCCGTTTAACAGTTTCAAAATGTTTGAAACATTTGAAAAAGTCGTAACTTTTTTGTCTCACGTGTTTTTGAACGTCTGATTTCACCATCATAACCAGCTTTAAAAACTGCCTACATATTCACTTTTAATTTTAAAAATCCATTGAAATTAATGAATTTAATTTTATATCGGTCAGGTTTCACTGCCCTTTAATATAACATAAAACGTTATAATGCTAATACATGCAATATTTAATTCTTACTAAGTTAGTTAAGAAATTCTTACAGAATTTCTTAAAAAAGTAAGACAAGAAAATTATATTTGGAATTCCGCTTCAATCTCGTCAGCGAGACAGCTGCGTGCGTGATTATTATCGATGTACTATTTCTTTAACTTAAGACTGTAAATTACTGTAACTTAAAAATTCAGTAGGTACACCTACTTGGTTATGAATTTTTATGACAATAAAATGATCAAAATCTTTTAAAACATTTTTGATAGCTTAGGTAACAAAACTTTTCAATTTTCTTTTAGATACTTTTCGGGTACATTTAAGAAAAATTTAAATAATACCAATTTTTAAGTAAATCCGATTTTTTTATTAAAAAAGAGCTTTACAAGCAAAAAGTTTGTAGTAATTAAAAATATTGGTAATTATGAATTTAAATAGACTTAAATAAGTATCTAAGAAAATTCTTCATGTAATCACCTTTTTTCCACTAGGAATGTTGTAATTTTTAGAGTGAATATCTCTGTCTTTCGTAGCGTACCTCAATACCCCCTCTCCACTTCTACCGCCTACTCCGGTTTATAATTATTGACATGTATAAATAAAAACCTGTCTAGGCAGTACAATAAAAGTTTTGAAAATGAAGGTATTTTGAAACGCTTCAAGTGTTTAAAGCCAGGAAAGGCAGAGATATGCACTAAGAAAAAGTAATAAACAATAAAAATATTTCAAAAAATTTGTCTGTTATTGAAACAAAAATAAAAATTATGAATCTTGTATTCTATTCCTTTTTATTTTAAGTACTATAATTTGTTCGAAAACACGACAACTTTGCTAATTTTTAAGAATATAATGTAAAAATTAATATAGTCTATCAGCTGGTAGTTACTAATTAATATAAAACAACTGATCTTTTACTATAACATATTTATCAAAATTAAATTAACGATTCAATTCATATATTTACATCGGTCGAACGTCTTCGTAGTTTTAGTTGTAGTGTAGTGGTTATCACGTGCGCCTTACACACTCAAGGTCCCTAGTTTGATCCCGGGCGGAATCAAAGGGAATTTTAAATATAATTAATTAAAAATTAGTGTGACGTGCGAAATATACTATTATATATCAATATAAATTTTTGCACTCGCATCCCGCACAATCCAACATTACAAACAGTAATAAAACATGATACATGTTTAAAAAAATATAATTAAACTACAAAAACGTGTCGTATTATATGTTTATTTGTTTAGTTACCAGCTACGTTCGCACTCAAGCGCGTGCAGTCGTTAATTTCATGATTGATTTTTTTATCAAAATACTTTATATATTTTACTAGATGTACAGTAAATGTACTAGATAATACAGGAAGTAGGTAATTTAAGCAGAGCTCGCTATAATTAAGTAAACAGAAAATGGTACTATTTATATGCCTGTACACAATGATATTTTTGTTTCAACCTATCCAATATATTATGGGGTATGTATTATAGGGTATTTCATCCTCCCCAACGGGAGGGGTTTGTTCAAAACAACACAATACCGTACGTGTAACGTAATTCTGTGCAACGGTCAAATGCGGGACGCGGTATGTGTCCCCAGAGGCTCATAAAGCTGTAAACTGCCTAATAAAGTTTTACCTGTGTTTATTTAATAACACTTCACGCTTTACAAACTTTATTTGCAGGACGTGTTAATTACCGTACTGTCAACGTATAAACCGTGTCGATGAAAATTTTGAAAAACGCCTTCTTAAAAGTTGACTTTGCGGGAGTAAAATAATAACGATAACAAAAAAGCCATCGTCTTGTTGTTTCCTTTCTCACAATACCAAGTGAAAAGGAAGTTATGATTTGAAAATCGATCCTTAGATTTTAATGGTTATTACCGAGTGTGTGTGAGTGAGCGCGCGCGCGCGCGCGTATGTGTGTTCTAATAATTTTAGTCCTATTTAATTCAAACTTGGCAGAAAAATGTATTTAGAAATATATTAAGCAAGTTCGTTACCTTGCAAAAAAATTTCAACAATTTAAAAATGTCGGTAATTTTAAATTTAAAAAAACTATTAGTCCTCGCAAATTATTCTTAATTAATACAAAGAGCGCTCCACGATAGCGCTTGTAACGTTTTCCGCCAATTTAATTGGTAACACTAATATTTACGAAAATGCTACTGGAGCAACTTTATTGGGGATTATGCACTTTTTTCATGAATCTAAATAGGGTTTGTCATTAGGTTAGTATCACAGGAAATAACCAGTAATTACACTCTCAACGTTGAATCAGAGTCCGCCATCTTGAAACGAAGTGAGTTGGAGAAATCTTACACATACGTCTTTCGGGTACAAGGTAGTACCACATTTCAAAATAATTTACTAATGCGTTAGCCAAATCTTTATAGCCTATACTCCTTATTGTAAACTAGAGGCCGCCATTTTGAAACGGAATTAAATGGGGAAAGCCGCCATTTTGAAACGGAATTAAATGGGGAAAGCCGCCATTTTGAAACGTAATTAAATGGGGAAAACCCTACACAGGTCTTTTGGGCTTTATACAAGGTATCTTCGTACCAATTTCAAAACAATCGGCCAATGTATTTCTTTAAAACTGCGTACATAAATTGCGTACACATTGTTAAATCAAAGCCAACTGTCTTTAAACATAAGTAAATGGGGGGGGGATCTTATACGTATATCATACGTATATCACTTGTTCTTTATACAAGATACTTACGCATCAAATTTAAAAACAATCGATCAATGCTTATAGCTAAAACTGCGTACACTCGTCATTGTAAATCAGAGGTCGCCATCTTGAAACAGATTTGAATAAAAAATAGTTTACAAATTCGTCGTTCGGGTTTTATACAAGGTACCTTAGTAACAAATTTCAAAACAATCGGTTTGGCCAGAAGTGAGTAACACACAAACACAAACCAAATGCCGAACAGTCGAGTTGAAATTATCTCGCTTAGTTCGGTAAATTATATCCTTTTCCTCATTTCTTTTTGAAAATATGATTTAATTGTAATCAGCGATAAAATATGCTCGAACTACCACTTATAATTTTAAAATTCTTTTGAAAATATTTAAAATAATTTTAAAATTTCAGTTACAGTTAATTTTAAATGTATTATAAAAAGTGCTAGTTTTTGCAGGTATTAAAACTGATTAAGGAGGTTAATTAAGTTTTTTTTTAATTTAAATAAATTATTGTGATTTTTTTATTTTTGATACAAAACTACGCAGGGGCTATGCGACCTTATAGTTAAATTCTTTAATACCTCGCCAAATTACAGCACTAAAACAATTTACTTTCGTTACACATTAATTTCACCAGAGAAGAAAATTACTGAGCTAATTTTAGTTGTAGAACCGCTTGGATGTTGCAAAAGCTCTAAGTTAATTACAAACACCATTACAAGACTTGTAAATACTGTACCATTTAGTACATACATCACAATGTTGTCTCCCGGTGCTTCCATTCTAATACTTCATGTCAAGAACACGGCTGAAGCAATATATCATAGCTTGTCATTGTGTATAATATTTCATTTAGCTTTAGTTATTTGAAGAATTATTACCGGAAACAGTGTTAAAATAATATTTTGATTTAATAACAATCAGATATTGAAGGCTTTGGAAAAGTCGATTTATCAATATACCTAATCAATCAGTATTATATATTCTGAAAATATATTAAATTGTAAAAAAAGCAATTGATAATTATTAGAGTGATTTACTCAAACTTTGGGCAGACGTGTCCGACGTGTGCAAGCGTCTGTCTGTTTGTTGCTGTCTTTCCCAAGTTTGAGGTTATAATTGCTGTTTGCGCGATTAGTCTGTACTCACCACATTTCATAATTCCACCACTACTAACCGTTTCATAATGAGTATTCACAGTAAATAATGACGTCGACAATGATTAGTTAAGTCGTGCTTTGCAAATGTTTTTAGAAAAGATGATAAAGTATTCTTCTTTTTCTCATCTGGCCTAAAACGATCCTAGACTAATTTCGCCAATTGCACTGCCGTCAGATGTTCATAGTCTAACTGGCGTTCTGAGTCTAATACCAGAAGGTTAATAACAGGTTATAACCAAGAACTGCTACCAGC
This sequence comes from Callitettix versicolor, assembly GCA_022606455.1. Lineage (NCBI taxonomy): Eukaryota > Metazoa > Arthropoda > Insecta > Hemiptera > Cercopidae > Callitettix > Callitettix versicolor. The sequence goes on from CM040191.1 coordinate 28,321,340, forward strand.
TGTACTGACACATTACAATTGAGAATATTGTAATATAGCATAATGTAAGCAATAAGTTATTACCTGAATGACACACCAAAACATCTAACTACCGCTTTCTTATACACCTGTAGATATCTAACAACTACTTTTTCTAGACTGTCTGGAATCACTCAGCAACACTTTTTACGACTAAAACGGAAACTTTGCTCCAATGTCCAAAATATATTATGAATCAATTGTCAAATAACAAATAATTGTAGCTGTACTTTCATTCTTTATCAAATATTACTACGCTCTTGATTTGTTCCCAAACATAAAACAAAAATAACAAGCCTCAGTACCGAAGGCTATGAACGTAATTTTGATTGGATATAAATTTCGGTATCTAAATGGAAATCAAACTATTGTCGCTGAAATGGGTATTCACTAAGGCAATCTTGTACACCAATAAACCTTTAGTGCTCAGTAAGTTGTTCCAGCCAATATTTTCCGCGTTAAGCAGGCCATTCAGCGCAGGCTAGCTTCATTATGCCAGGCTGAGAGGTAGTTGAGGATTCGCCGACGTTGCCAGATTTTAAAGAAGCAGTTGCCAGAGTTTAGATCGCGCTGCGTTTGACAGAGTTGCTTTTATGTTTCTCGAGTAGTTTCGCAAACAAGCTGCCTTCATGCAAGTAAAATGACCTGCACAGTAACCTTTCAGTTCATTGTGGTAGAAAAGTTAGTCACGACATTTTTTGGAAATTAAATATTCATTTTTGCACAAGTTTATGGTCACATTCACTGCTGGAAAATATTACTGAAGAATTAATGTTTTATCAAGTTTACTTAAAATACGAGTAAATCTCTAAATAAAGCAATATTTAGAAAATAAATATTAAAATATTTTGGCGTGTTGTCCTAGATATTCCTCGTGCTTTTTCTTGTAGCGGTGATGTTTTCATTGCTATCATGCTGCCGTCATTGGATATATTTTGGATTTACGTCTTCAGTTTGGAGCTGGCAGACAAACTGGATTCGAAATTCGTTGACTTCGAAACAGAAGGAAACTGAGAAAATTTATTGTATGAAACTCACGTCGAGAAGAACGAACTATAATTTCCCTTACTAGCTGCTCAAACTATGCTACCTCGTGTTGTACTAACTGGAGGCTATAAGTTACAAGCACAATTATTGCTTCAGTTACTTCTGAAATTAGGTTACAACAATCATCCATTTCAGCGTTAAAATAAACATCAATTCAAAGCACAGAGTTTAGTTTCTCACTTAATTGTGTTATGCCATGGAAAACACTAAACACTTGTTAACAAGTGATTTCCAATTATCACTTGAACTTCTGTAACAGAAAATAACAAAGGGAATCAGTAAGTCGAATAATTGCTTTCATCAAAGACTGCTTTTTCTTTTCCCGCGGCGATCATTAAAAACTAAATTACTGCATACTTCATTTTATATTTCTTTGGAAAATACAATGTCAATTGTTACTTGTCATCAGCCCTAACATAAAATAATAAGCTGACACTACAAAGGCGATTTGTTATGAGAATATTGTATCTTCACAGGTGGATTTAAACAACAGCTGATCGCTTGTTATAATAACTTCTAGGTTGTGTTTTACATTTTTTGAGAGTAAAATACATATTTATAATGATTGAATAAATTCGAGGAGCTAAATAAAATCAACAGTCTCAAAAACGCGGCCAATTCGTATATTTAAAAACCATCAAAACTTTATTTTACTATTATTTCACAATGGTAATAAGCGTTACTATCTGTTTAAGTTTGTATTTAAAATTTTCAAATTTGGTCGAAAATACGAAAATGAATCTGACGTTGGTCAGGGTTCACTTTTGTGTATCCAATCTAATACGAAAACTTAAAATAATTATTTATGCAGATTTAAGTGTTGATTATAATGGTAAAATCATACTTTAAAAAATTCTGACTAAAAAAGAAAATTTTGGAAATTGGCTACTATCACGTCAACGAGACAGCTACGTTCCGCTATTTTATTGATTATGACTGATTGATAGTGTTCAACTAAGTTGTATTGAAAGAAATGTTTTAAAGTTTTTACATTTTCCTCCGGAAGACTTTTAAACATTTGCTATAATTTGAACAGATTTTTTATCCGTTTGAAATTTAGTATTTTTTTACTTTGGTCTTTATAAATTTTCTTTATCGTTAGCTCTTGATTTACAAATACCTGCGCAAAACATTATGTATTAGTATACCGTTCTACAGATGTTATAGGATGTTAACCAAACATTACATAATCAATAACATTGACAATATGATTGTAGACAGTCGTTCCTGTCCTTTTCTTTGTTGATAACACTTGTGTTAATAAATTTTCAAATAAAATTGCCGCTGCCACGAACACAATGAATCGCTATGGTTAGACTCGGTTATGTCTTGGCTTATATCCTTCCAAACACATTTACGAATGAGGCTTCTTAAGTGAAATAATTTACAATATGAGCAAGCGAATGAAACACTAAAAACTGTACCAAATAATAATGAAATCATACCTTATGTAGGTAACAATGGAAAAACAATTAATGTCATAAAGAATTATGTATATTATTATGAGTAGTGTACTGTTTAAAAAAAAGCTTTAAAAAATAATTTGGAAAAGATTTTTTTGTTGAAATATTATTTTTTTATAACTAGCTCAAGATATAAATATAGTCATTTATTCAGTTTGGTATTTCAAAAGTTCTCACATTTGGTTGAAATCCAATTTGGCTTAATCGGCCGAATCACTAATGGTTCACAAATCCACAATACTGTAAGTGTAGACACAGACTTCAAAGTTTTTTTGTTCGTTAAATCAGACCGAATTACTGAATCCTTGATAAAACGGCTACTCTATAGAAACCGAAACTCTTAAACTTGTTGGATATTGAATCGTAACAAGAACATGCTAATGTGTCAGTGAACATCAAATCTTCGTTCTCTAAGGAAGGACGGTTGGGTGGATCAAGGTGAGGGGGACCGAAATCAACCCGAAACTCCTTTCTCCTCGAAAGACGCACTCGTTATTTACAACGCAATCGAAAATAACGCATTCGGTTATTTTAACGATTGATCCTTTCATTTAGAATCGATCATTCGAGAATGACTCACATCTACTAGAAAGTAGTTATTGAAATATTCATTATTGCTGAGAGTGATTTTCTTCCACAATACTAGATGAAAATTGTCTTTTTTTCTTCAGCCAGTCCTCCATTTAGAGTTTTTGTTTCTCTCGAAAAATAATGTCGTGCCTAAATAATAGCTATGGAACTTTTTCTATGAACAAAGTGAGTTGGAGTAAATGAACGAACGTTTTGTAAAAGATTAGTTCATTTAGGTGAAATATTTAGTTCATCCCTACTTCTGGATGAACGAAAACACCATAAACCTTAACAATCTGATACATTTTTCGAATATATCCAGTTGGATCTCCCACTTTCCTGTGATAGATAATATTGTTCTACAGTGTGAACGATATTTTGTTTCTCTTCACTGGAACCTGATTGGTCAACCGTACATTTGTCGAGAAGGTCAGAATTGTCGACAATTTTTACCATTTCTTATCTTCATTTTATTTAAGTTGAATCTAGTACTGACGAAAATACTGTTATGATGCTTGATTCTACTCAGTGATTACATTTACCAATATCTCCACCACTTTATAGCATTTATACCCAAAAAAAAAAATTGATGTTTTTAAAATAATGCTTAAATATCGACTGTCAATCCACTATTAACCATACCCATTCAATATGTCAATATGTGATAAGGTATTGTCAACATTGTCTCATAAGGGATCAATAGTTACTCAATAAAGATATCTGCTATGTAGAGAAAACTGCATATATTCAATCTATGCGTTGGAAGATATTTTCTGAAGTGATGACGAATTAGTAGCAAATACAACCTGATAGTTGGGTAGTCGTGGATAATGCTGCCGTAGCCAGTAGAGTTGAATTATAGAGTGATTACACTGTCATAGATTCACACACAACTGTACGCTGTGTATAGATTATGGGATCAACGTTAATTAACTCTTGAGTCCACAATTCACGCAACGAGACAGAAGCAAGATGGATGACACGCGTAGCCAAACTGCTTTATTACTGTAATTTCCGGCAAGGTCAGAGCTGCAACGTGGAGATTTCCGTTTGTCTGTTGTGGAGATTTCAGTGACAAGGTAAGTTTGCTTATCCGGTGTTTGAATGTTGATTAACCTTTCCAAGAAACAATAATTTTATTCTTCCTGTATCGAATGTATACAAATTAACGTGCGAATCATTGATACAAGTTTCTGTAAAAGTTACAGGATCGGGAAGATCTGGGAGTCAGATAAACTGATAAGGTACACACTAAAATTTCGCTTTATACTTTATAATTTTTTATTATTATAAATACTAAAATACTTTATAAATTTTGAATGTGATCATTTTTTGAAGTAACTACTTCTCGCGGAGCTTTTTTTAATTTTTTTTTTATTTTACTTTTACGCTGCAACTAAGTAATAAAACTTATCTAGCAGCTTAAATCTAATAACAATTAACTATTAGGCGGAATTTAGTCCACTGATTTAAGTCCACCAGATATCCACTGCGGGAAACAAAGTATCATCACTGCATTAAATCTAGACTGTTATTAGGCTTGGTTCTCTTAAGTCTGCTTATTACTCTGTTGGTAATTTTTTGTCATTAGGATCTTTTCCTGGCTTGAGAATCATTATAATTTCTGCTACTTTCCATTGTCTTGGTACATCTTTTAGTCTAACAACAGCATTTATGATATGCAAAAGCTTCATCAATGCTATTTTAGGCAGCTCTTTGAGAATCTGACCTGTTATTAGGTCATAACCAGGAGCTTTTTTTGAGTTTAAATTTTATATTTCTTGTTCAAGCTCTTTGAGTGTTATGGGTTCAATTTCCATTACATTATTTTGATGGTTTATTGTAATATTTTCCTCTGCTGTTAGTCTAGGGAATGGTTTAAAAGTGTCTTCAAGGTGCTGTGCAAATATATCTGCCTTGTCTTTATCACTTTTTGCCCATTGGTTATTGTCTTTTCTAATAGGTGGTACTTGATATACTGGCCTTTTAAGCCCTTTCGAAGCTTTCCAGAGTGAATAGTCCGTATCCTTCTCTGCAGTTAAATCCTGGAGGTAACGGCTGATGGTTTCATTTTTTTCTTCATTAATCATGACTTTAAGTTTATTGCCCAGTCGATTTAATAAAGTTTTGTCTTGTGGAGACCGACTATGTTGCCAAGTTTTCCGTGCTTTTCTTTTGGCGTTTACTAACTCTCTGACTTCAGCCGGATAGACGATGTTAGTTTTACCATTTACAGTTGCTTTGGTGGTTGGTGTATTCCTCCAAGCTGCACTCTGTATGTTACCCACAAACAGGTCAACTTCTCTCTCCAACTGTTCAAATGTTTTTAGAGGCACCTGTAGTACAGTAAGGCTTTCTACTACATCCCTAAATCCATCCCAGTTAGTTTTATAGTTAGTGAGCCTCGGGGGAATTTCTTTTTGGAGCATAGTTTTATTTATTGTTAAGATTACAGGTGAATGATCTGATGAGAGATCGTTGTTATGTTCAACACTTGTAGAGTTTGTGTGGTAGTCTCACTGATCCTGGTTTGTTCTTTTCTGGCACTTGAGCCTGTGTCACCTTTATTTCCTTTTTTGAGTTCCGCTATTTCTTTCTTAAGTTCATCACAAGGTGCTATCATCTCACTAAGTTTGATCCGAAGTACGATGTTTTCTTCTTCAAGATTTTTATCACTTTCCGAACTCTTTGGAGGAGTTCTAGCTATCATACGATTACTTCTAAATGGACTATCATTAAGCAATAGTTGCCCCCCCTCAGAATCCTTTGGTCCGACCTCCTCAGAGGGCGGATTTTCCAGTTTACCTGGTCTGCCACCTGAGGTATTATTATCCGTTTGTTGATCCATTGCTCATGACTTGAATTTGGACTCTTCTGTAAGGGTTACCATACCTAAAAAGAAGCTGATGGAGAATCCTCAGCCCCCCCAGCACAGATTTGCTCACTGACCCAGTTTCCACCGGGTTACTCAGCTTAACAGGGGCACCTCTAGTAGGTTAAGTGCTGGGGTTAGAGTGAGAGAGGCTAAGAGAACTCTCTTCATGAGTACTTATATTAAGTTGCTAGGTTTTCAGCAACGACGCTTCATCACTCCTATTCACCCCCTCTCGCGGAGTATGGTGTATGTTTTGTACGGGGAAAAATTCAGTTTTCCATCACGTAATGCTCTACCGTCACGGAACGATCGCGGGTTATGTATGTATATTTTGCAAAAGTTAATCAGAAGGTGACCCTGCAGCAAAATGTGACTATTATTATGGAATTTATATCAATATATAGCGTTTATATTATAGTTATAATTACGTTTAATAATAATAATAATTCATAAAAAATCTAACTGTAATTAGAAAATGTTTCACTGAACTAGTAAAGTAAGAGCTTAACAAAAAAATTAAACTTGTTTCATACACATACAATATGTGTCACTATTGACTTTACCAACGTTGCGTGGGCCTTGGGATTTAATTACGTTCAAATTTAAACGGCCGTTGCAGTTCTGTTGTTTTATTTGTTTGTTTACAGTTATGTTGTTTCAACGTAATCATTTTAGTGTGTTTACAGTAATAACGGCAAATGTCCAGTGTTGTTATTTAACAAAAAGGTTTTAATTGTGGAATGTGTTTTATTGTTTTTCCTAAATTAATTAAATTGTTGGTGCAGATAGCGGTAGCTATTCAGACATTAGTTTTGCTATCCATAATGCTTTCTTTGTGAATGAAAGTAAAAATAGTTGTTATTTTAAGGCGAAAAGCACATTTAGGCTATAATCGTCTCCTAAATGTAAGTGTGAGTGTAAAGTGTTAAAGTCGTAAGTGTAGTGTTGTAAGTGTAAGTGTGTGTTAGACTCGGATACCGCGAGGGACGTCTGAATCCTCTCAGTAACTGCAGTCAGTCTGCACCCCTTGCGGGGTGTAAGTAAGAATAGGTTCTACAAATATTCTTGTCAACTAAATTGCAACACTATGCTAAAAAAAAACATTTAAAGGTATTATGTTATTTTTATTTTGTATTGCTTTTCATTATTTGTATTAATAGAATAATACATGATATTTCTAAAGCATAAATTAGTCTCTTATCAAAGTTGAAAGAAAAAAACTACAAAATTAAAATATAAGCCTAAGAGTATTTAGACCCTGTCGGCCATATTGAATCTACCCCTGAAAAGACCCTTTAAATATTAATAATGCGATATAAATTACAATTTTGTTTATATATATATATATATATATATATATATATATATATGTGTGTGTGTGTGTGTGTGTGTGTTTCTTTCATTTCATTTGATAGGTTATGAATGTGAATATGAGGTCCGTTTTTTTTACGTTTTGTATAAAGGGTGACTAAGTACTATACAAAGCGATTCCATACTATACTATAAAGGCATTCCATGTTAAATATTTCCCTCCCTAAGCGAATTGTAAGTCTCAAATCCTTAACCAAAAAACATATTTTTTCTTTATTATTCGATGTTAATATAAATAATAGTAGCTGTTGGTAAGTGTTTCCAGAAATGTGAAAAAACTGTTCGATATGACCGAATTAAAGATGACGGCCATTTTGACTTTGTAAACGGTGGTTGTTCTGTCCACTACTGTTAACAAACTACGGCAGAATGCGGAAATGTTAAAGGTACGAAAAACCGGTAAATTATAAAATTGTAGGAAATTTAGTTTCTGACTAACAATTTTCCTTGTATTTTCCACCTTCGTATTCCAAAAAAAAATATTAAAAAATGTAAAATATAACTCAATTTCTACATGCATGGTCTTTAAAATGAAATGTCAATAACACTTTCATCTCAACAAAATAAGTTTCTTTAACTAATCTTAACGAATTTCAATGTGTTAGACTAGATTCAATATGGCCGGCTGACCTTTAATTGTAAAAAAAAACTGTCACGAGATGTGGTCAAACTACACCAAAATTCAAAATTTCATTGAAATTTGTCGTTTTTTTGCTCTCCAACAATAGAGCTATACACAAAGACCACAATCTTTCAATGACGAGATCAAAATATCGAGGATATTTCTTTCGACAAGCAAAATGTTTTTAGAATTTGAGAAAGTAAAAGTAGCCTACTTATAGCTCTTTGTTTTAAAGTAATGAACTCTTAAAGTTTTAGAATTGTCAGACATTCTGTGTTTCTGAATAGAATTACAAATAAAACAGTGTATTAAAGGTCAAGATCGGAATTCCTATTGAAACAACGTAACTCGAAACAAAGCTGAACTACTTTCTTTTAAAACAATGTGTTGTTTCGATAAATACGTACACTTGAAGTCTAAGTGGCAACCATTCCAATATACTCAGTAGCTTTTACCTGAGCACTCGCACATTAATGTTCTGCTTTTAAAAGATATTTTACAGTAGCATACATTTTAAAGTGCAATCGTTAAAGAATTTTACGTTTTCTTTCTCGTTTTAAATAATCGTGCAACTTAGCTGTGTCGCTAATTTGTTGGACACAGTCGCTAATCTTAAAATGTTTGTAAAATCTGATTTTACTATCAAATAATATCGTATTATCAATGCAGTTTACCGGCATCGGGAAAGTGTAGGGCTTGAAAATGTTTTGAAAAATTGTAGCTGAAAGTATGTTTTGAAAGTATTTAGGCACTACATTTTCTTTTAACATGCTCAAAATAAAAACATATTATACATAATTATTTTAATATTTTATTTTTATATTTTTTTTTTTTTTTTTTACTTGGAACAGAAATCAACACGTCTTTATTTTTGACTGAAGACGTGATCAATGACCAGTTCATTTTTGTGTCGCTAGTAAATGTTATTTTTCTATTGAACACGTTGCAAATGCACAAAGTCTGTCCTCCTTCATTGTGTTTCTTATACTCAGCTGTTGTGCATATTATAAGCAAACAGTAGTATAATGAAAAATTCGGGCAGTAAGGTTATTAATTTATTGTCATAATAAGTTAAGCAGCAGTCGGGAAGTCACTCCTACTGTGTATCACCAGTACGTTCTTGGTGAAGTACAATTTTGTGGAAACTGTAGATTTTAACTGAAATATTTTCGGGAAAGTCCAGTTTATGATCAGTAAATAATATATTTGACTCAAATAATTTTCCAATAGATAAGTAAGCATTATCGATGCCAGTTTTTGCTACCTTACAAACTTCTTTTGCCACAATATACCTCATATCTTGAAAGTAATTACGTTTATGTTTATTTTTTAGCCTTAGTAAACTTTGTCCTTTTCTGGATCTAGACAACTAGGATTAAATCAATTGGTCTAAACCAGGTGATTTTTTTATATTATTAACTGCTGACTTGAACTCGTTGATGCAATCTGTAGTTCATTGTAGAGAATGTCACAGTGAGGCATTAACTAATCAAATACACTAGTGAGACAAAACTAATAAAAAAATAAAACCGTCATCTAACACACTGTTTTAAACAATCGATTTACTGTGTAATAATCATTGTGATCAACAGTCAGTATTTGCTTAAACATTCATACATTTCACTTTTAACTTAAATATTTTACTCACTGTACTAGATTTAAAATTCTAACTTGTGGTATTTTTAGGAGTATACAGACGTATACGTCTTCATCAGGAACAGCTGTTCTTTTATTTGATTTAGACAAAATTAAGAAAATTCCTTTAAATTACTAAAAAATATTTTTAATAATTTTGCTTAGCACAACACTTACCTGCTAAGTTCAGTTGACGAATATAACAGTGGACAAAGTTAGCTTTTGAATAAGCCGACTTGACACGCGCCTGCACGCCAGTATGCTCTGCACTCATTACTGATGTACCGTCATAGCTTCTGTACCGTCATAGCTGATGTACTCGAACCTTCATAACATATCTTCGTGACACAATAAACAGTAATCGCTTCATTAGTATCGTACAATAGTTTTTGAATGCCTTGCATATTAAGCCACAAACTCGAACCTTCATAACATATCTTCGTGACACAATAAACAGTAATCGCTTCATTAGTATTGTGCAATAGTTTTTGAATGCCTTGCATATTAAGCCACAAACTCGAACCTTCATAACATATTTTCGTGACACAATAAACAGTAATCGCTTCATTAGTATTGTACAATAGTTTTTGAATGCCTTGCATATTAAGCCACAAACTCGAACCTTCATAACATATCTTCGTGACACAATAAACAGTAATCGCTTCATTAGTATCGTACAATAGTTTTTGAATGCCTTGCATATTAAGCCATAAACTCGAACCTTCATAACATATCTTCGTGACACAATAAACAGTAATGGCTCCATTAGTATCGTACAATAGTTTTTGAATGCCTTGCATATTAAGCCACAAACTCGAACCTTCATAACATATCTTCGTGACACAATAAACAGTAATCGCTTCATTAGTATCGTACAATAGTTTTTGAATGCCTTGCATATTAAGCCATAGTACACTGGTTTTAGTAGAACAGAGCCTACAAACAATAACTCTTTTGGAATAATGTTTTCATGGACAAGTGATTTCAAAATCGTTTAGGCTTCCTTGATCCCCTGGTTTATTGCCACTTGATCTGTTCTTGTGATGACATCTTAAGGATGTCTCACACCATTTCCGAATTTCAAGGAGAAACCGAACAATGTGTTGCTGCAAATCTTACTACTTGTATTTGCTGTGTGAATCGCTTAAGGAACCACTTTCAACAGTTTTTGTAACTGACTCATGGAATAAAGGAACTTTCACTTAAGGTTGCGTCACTTTTGAACACTTTATATAAAGAAAGAAATTGTTTTATAGCTAATGTTATCTTACAAAGAAACCTCAATCATGGTTAGATGCTGAAACCTTTGCCATACCATTAATTGATAACCTCATTGACCTTTTCCTTTATATTAACCAGTGGATCCTTGGAAAACATTCAGATTCAACCACGTTCGAAGCTTAACGTAATCTAGAACTTCGAAAGAGTGGATTTCAAAATATGAATTAGCAAAAAATAATTGACTGACTCTTTATCAACTCTGTCCTCCAACTTTTTCATAGATCAGCTCATTAAACTGGCTACACGAAAAATATATCAAACAATTATCCAGTGACTAACTTAACTACCACAAAACACAGAAACATATTTACCTACTCTTGATTAATACCTTGGATTTATACCAAAAAGTATTAGCCTACACGTGTGTTATACAAAACAATACAAAATTCGGTTCGAGTCGCATTGTACGAGATTTCAAGTTTCGGTTTGTTAAAAAAACAGATAACAATGAACATCCAGTTATCATCGTGTGTTTAAAATTTATCTGTAAAAAAACAAAAGATAATATCGCGTATACTCCCTAGCGATCAGTGCACAGTTCATCTGACAACAAACAATAGAGACAGTATTGCTTTGCAGCTCAGTTTAGGTCAAACAACGTTTTATAATGTAACTGAACATGGAGAAAATATCACATATTATTATTATTTAAAATAATTATTCTGTCAAACATTTATTTTGATAATAATAGTCAACATTTTTCATCTTGTCCTATTTACGCTTTCTATCCTTCCTTGTTTATCAATTAGACACTAAATGTTTGTTAATATATCTTGTTCTAATCGTCGTTTATGAAGTATATTTTTGGATACGAAGTACAATTTAAATTTGACTCTAATTGTTCGATAGGTAGGAATATAAAAAATACAAAAAATTGACATTTTTTTCCAACACGCATATTTCCTGCTGACATATTCTTTAGAAAAACTTGTATTTGCTGTATGATATTAATGGTAGCATGTAAATGTGAGCTTTAATGTACATAAAAATGGAATAAAAAGTCCTCAAAGGTTATTTTTGCAATATGTCTGAGATTCTAATTACTCGACATTGTAAAATGTATTTCTTTTGTTTGAGTATGGAAGAGTACAGAACCTTTATATTTAAATTTGTGACATATAGAAGAAGATGTAATTTTCAAGAAAATACTATTTTGTTTTCTTAAAAAAATTATGGACTCAACTTTAAAATTACTTTGGTAAGGCATCAAAGAAGCTATTATTTTATCTAATTGTACTGATTTTATTCATAATATTTTTTTAATAATTAATAAGAGGTAAAAGTAATAATATTCTTTAATCTTTTTGAACATTCTTATACATGTTTTTGTGAAAGTTTTCAAACTTCTTTTTCGATAATTCAACTATTTTAGAAGTATAAAATTTTGAAAATCGTTGCTGGATTTTTATTTGTCTCCCATAAAACAATATGTCTTAAAAAAAATGTATTTATAAAGAAACATTTGTGCAAATCAGCCAGGCCAGATGCTCACTCATAAAAATTAGAGGGACAAGTTACGTACCCCCTCTAACCTTATCGTTAAACTTTTCTTTCAAAATTTCTGTAAACGTCTGTAAGGTGTAACTCCTCCCTCTCTTACCAAAAAGTACTTAGATATTTTGTTGTTAATTAGTCTTGGACCATGTGTTTATCGAATGTTTAATTCGTTTAATTTAGTTATATATTCTCAAATATAAATATATTTAATGACAACATTTTCAAAAATTAAAGAGATGTTTAATTTTTTTTTCAATAAATACCTTCTGAACAGTTTCGTGCAATGTTATGTCGATCAATGCGAATTGTTGTCGATCTTATCAGCAAAATTTGATCAAAATCACTGGTGCCGATTAAAAAAAATTTTTATTGCTAATTATACACGATTGTTTTACAAAAATGGAATAAACGTTTTCTAAAGTTTCCAAGATGTAAGAATCTACATGGCAAAATTTATCGAAATTTTAAAAAATTGAAGATACATTGAAGATTCAATGATACATTCGCAGTATGACTTTTACAAAGAAACTATGAAGTAAAATCGTCTTTTGAACACGGAGTACCTAAGACCAATATAAATAAAAATCTAACGATATCTTTTAACATGTATCATGTTTTAGGGCTGGTTATGATGTTGGATTTAGCGTGATGCGAGGGTACAATTATGTATTACATTGATACATAATAGTACATTTTGAGCGTTGCAGGTTTCATATTAAGTTAATTTTAATTAAAATTTCCTCTTTCCCACCCGGGATCTAACCAGGGATCTTGTGCAAACGTGATAATAACTACACTACGGAAACTACGAAGACCCTTCACAGATGTAAATACATGAAATGAATATTTAATTTAATTTTGATAAATACGTAATAGTAAAAGTTCAGTTTGTTATATTAATTAGTAAAGATTTCACTGAACAGACTATAATACGTTTCAGGTTATATTTTTAAAAACTAGATTAATTAATTAGTCGGGTTTTCGAACAAATTATCGTAATTAAAATAAAAAGAAAGAGAAAACATAATATATGATTTATATTTTTGGATATGTAACAGAATTTTTGTACTTTTACCATACTTTTCTAGATATCGTACAGTGAAAAATAAAAATAAGAACCGCTGAGAAAAATTTGTCTTTTTTAAGTAATGATTTGTAAAAACAAACATGTTAACTCTTTACAAGTTAGTTAATATTGTAACACATCTTATATTATTGTTTAGCTTAGCTTAAAAAGAATTAAAAAATTACTTATAACAAAATTAAAACAAGAGCACTTCTCTTTTGCCTTCGTTTTTGTCAGGTGAGTTATATTCTCTCTTAAAACTTCAAAAATACGCCGCTAATTTCCAAGAAAAGCAGATAAAAGCCGTAACTGCCAAAAACAAGAGTTAAATAAACTTTCTACTGTCTCACGGGGTAACTGCCTGCAGCGACATCTGCACTGCGAAACCTGAACTGTTTATTAGGCGATGTTATATTTTATAATAAAATAACTTTAACACTAAAATAACGGATAGCAAATCGTGCAAAAACAGTGCAATAACTACATCTTCCACGATATTTGATAATGGAACTGATTTGTGATTAATTAGCGAGTTTAAAACAGAACCTTAAGTGATTACAATTGTCTTCATTAAACAAGTAAATAATATCGACACGCAGCTGGTTTGCTGAAGTGATAAAAAACAATTTACAAAAATATTTTGTTCTTAGACTTTTAAGGAAAATCGATTTTCAACATTTAATTGAACATCGAAATCTGCTTATAATAGCTTTATAAACTTTCAAATTATATAGAAAATATAACCATAACCATTTTCTTTTTTCGTATTTTAAATGGAATTTGAAATTTTAAAATGGTATTCTCTGCCTGTTTTAATTTCAGATTACGGCAGTGGACTTTTTAAAACGGTAAAGTAAAAAAAGTAATTAATTTTAAATAGCTAAATAAATTTTGTTAGAAAAAATTATAAAAAATTTATTTTTGTGCTGAGTTTGAATTAAATTTGTATAAATTATACAGTAAATATAAAAATAAACAATTACTGCCGTTAGATGTATTTTAATATTTTTAACATAACTCAAAATACTTATTCAGACTACACCGATTTCAAAGCTGATTACGATTGTAAAATCTGATTTTCAAAACATTGCGATATTAAAAAGTTATAATTTTCTTCATATTTAAAATTGCTGCCATTTTGAAATTATTGCAAAGTTTTTGTAAAATCGGTTTACAAAATAATTTATAAACCAAATTTGAATCAAATCAGATAAAATTATTTTCTCTCTCTCTCTCTCTCTCTCTTTCTCTCTCTCTCTCTCTCTCTCTCTCTCTCTCTCTCTCTCTCTCTCTCTCGCTCTCTCTCTCACACAATTTCTTTCTTAAATATAGGCCTATATATTTAAAATTGTAAAGCTGTTTTAAAACATGATATTAAAATTTTAATCAACATCATGTTAATGTTCCTTAAAAATTAACAGCTCCTAATTTGTTAAAGAACAAATTTTAACAGGAATTCTTGGGGCTCCTTAAGTGATCCAAAGATCAGAATCGGTGTTTATTTCAAGCTTCCGGTCCGGACTTTACCATGATAGCCGCTGTAATGTCATCTTCCAACTGAAATTAACTAATAAATGCATTATCCGCACCATTAATAAACCATTATCTGCACTCGTTTTCTTTTTGCAACTAATGCAGAATGTACAAAAGTAACACTGACTACAACTTTAACGTACCAAATCGGTTTAACTAACCAAATCGAAATTTGATTTGACAAAGAAAAATAATTCAACATTACTCAGCTGTTTCTCTACCTTTAGAAAAGTTTTCCCTAGTTTTGAAAGTAACACAGCCGGACTAAGTACCCACATATATCTGCAACTAACGAACTACTCGTTGTATGAATATAAACAGCTTTTATCAAAAGTTAAAATATAAAATGCAATTTCAGGAAGTGTAAGTGTAAAAAACACTTTAAGAATGGATATGAAGCGAGTTCTATGCATGTTACGACTTAAGCTTTACGTGGTTAGACTTTAAATTGTTCTTTCTTTACAGCGTGTTGGTAAGACTGATTTGAATAACTTCACATCTACTAAAAACAAATCGTATATATACATTTGTTTCGCATATTGTGGAACAAATATAGATAGTTTATTAATCTTATATTTTTCACCTAATAGATTTCATTGTTCCTTTAATTATTTCCTAAATTAAAACAAACAAAGAGTATTATTTTGTACTTAAAATGTCCACCGTAAAAAAGTTCAAAATTCTTTTTTCATCAGTATCACTGTGCAAAAAGAAATAGTAATCTTTCATTTGAGGAGGAGTTTCGTGAAGTTAACTACAAATTATAGCTTTAACTTGCTATACAAAAAACGTTATTCCGAAATAAAAAATTGTTCAATTAAAAAATATGCATTTTTTTATTTCTGTTTTTAACACGTTTACTTATTCTTAATTATTTTTTTTATCATTGAAAAATGTAATTTTTATTTTAATATAAGCAATATCGACAGGTACTTATTCGTCTTATTCACAGCGTTTAATTTCTAAAAAAATCTACATATTTTAAATAGTCACATTAAAAATAAAATAAACAGCTGACTAGAGGAGACAATTAATTAATACAGAAGTTAGAAGTCTAACGTTAGGTGGATGGAAAACCATATCAGCTGTTCTATAAAGAGTACTAATTTAATATGTAGGTTTTGATACGTCCCACTGGCGTGATGAAAAGTAATAAAACTTAATATTATATACATAAATAAGTAAGGTTTTAAATTTGAATAAAAAAAAAAATCACCCCAGTCAAATTCATCTTATTCTCATAGTGAATTAAATCAACTAGAAATATTTGTTGACTAATTAACGTTTTTTTAAAGAATTAATATAAAATACATATTCTTTATAGGGCATTACTATAAAATTCATACTAGCTATTACCAAAATCATTTTTTATAATTTGAATTTTATAGAAAAAATATTGTTTTATATATATATATATATATATATATATATATATATATATATATATA
>CM040191.1:28342765-28397765 GCA_022606455.1 Callitettix versicolor
TATGGTCCTAAATTCGTGAATAGTGTAACGGACATTTTTTTAAATATTTAATTAAATTAAGTAAAATTTGTGAAATGGATATTGCACAACACTCGTAAGTTATTTTTCTCAAAATATATATAGTACTGAAGTGTGAACAAAATTTATAAAATCTCTCTCTCTCTCTCTCTCTCTCTCTCTCTCTCTCTCTCTATATATATATATATATATATATATATATATATATATATCCTCTCTCTCTCTCTCTCTCTCTCTCTCTCTCTCTCTCTCTCTCTCTCTCTCTCTCTCTCTCTCTCTCTCTCTCTCTCTCTCTCTACATCTTTTAATTTATTTTAAATAAAGAGAAATATATTATAATGAAGGAAGCAACATATCACAATATGTAGGAGAAAATATTATATATCACACAAGGCTTAGGAACTGACATCTGCAAATTTTAAGGCAGGGGAAGTAACATCCTTAAGGAAAGCTTCTTGTTTCCCTTTGCTGTAAGAGTTGTACCCAGCCTGTTTATAAAACATATTGTTGTTCTCTTAGTAAGTTTTTAAATTTTAGTAAGATTACTAAATGTTTGCCGTTCAAAGTGCTCGTAGCTACCATTTTTTGAACACAGAAAATATGGTCATTAAAGCAGATTTTATTTAAGAAAATGGGACAGAGCGGAGGTACCTCGTACAAAACTCGAGAGACCATGTGTAAGATATTTTCCCATTCACTTTAGTTTCAAGATGACTGGCTGTGATGCAACGTTGAGAGTGTAGTTGTGTAATACTGGCTGAACGGTAAAACCTATCACAATTTTGACCGCTTCGTGAAGAAAGAGCATAAAATTTCCAATAAAGTTGGACAAGTAACATTTTTCGTCAGTATTACGGTTACGGGTTAAATTGGTGGAAAAGTATACGCTAGCGCTCTCTGTATTAATTTAGAATATACTGCAAGGTCTGCTGTTCTTTGAACTATTATTAACAATTGTTAAGTATTAATAATGTTTATTTTGCCACGTTACTTCCTATAAAATATACGGCAATCCCGTAGCAGGGGATGATTCATCCCCGTAAAGGAAATATCTCTATGTGTCTTGTAAAATAATTCTACAAAAATCTACTGTGAAAAAATCAATATTTATGAGACGTAGCATCTATACGTGTTAGATGAGTGGCATGGCCATTTTATTAGTACAATGTTGATGCGACAATTTGCTCGACAAGGGACAAAACCAATCTAGACAAACATACGGTGTTTGTGTTGTGGCAATTTTGTAACTCCGCCGGGTGCAATTAACAGAGCTACAATTGGACGTCCGCCTCTGCACAAGGTTAACTTCAATGTTCTGACTTTCACGAGTTACGCTTGTTCAACCCATTTTTGCTAGTTAGTAAAACATATGGCCTAATTTTAGGCTGAATGAGTTTTGTGTTGTAAAAATGAATACTTTCTGACAATAATACATAATTGTGCAAAACATGTATTTTTCACATACATTTTAGTTCCGTAAAACCAAAATTTTGACGAATGTATGAAAAACACCATAGTAACTTTCTCACGATAAATTATTTTCCGACACTTTTTTTCGGAAGCGACAATTTTTATATATATATATATATATATATATATATATATATATATATATATATATATATATATATTAATTACAACTGAGGCGTGCCCCATCTAGTATTTTTTCTTTATCATTGTGTTCACTGTGTGCTGGGGTGCAGTCCAACGGCTGATCCCAATGTGTTTACGGCCTGGAGAGGTCAATTGGCTTTGTCCTCTTCAGCCTTCTTGTGATGTTGTCACTGCGGCATAGTAGTTGGACAATCTCTGTATTATTATGCTGTTCTAACCTGCAATAATGCTTAACCGAGAGCTTTTTAATGACTTTCTGAACAGATTTAACACCTAGGTCCTTATGTATGTTTTCATTTCTCACATACCAAGGGGCGTTGACAATCGTTCTCAATACTTTATTTTGAAAAACTTGAATAATTTTACTATTGCTTTTTCTTGTACATCCACAGAGTGGTGCATCATAGGTCCATATTGGTCTTAGAACTTGCTTGTATAGCAGTATCTTGTTGTCTATCGAAAGTTCTGAATTTCTTCCAATAAGCCAAAACATTTTATTGAATTTGAGCCGTAGCTCCTCTTTTTTCTTTTTTACATGCACCTTCCATCGGAGCTTTGCATCGAGTGTCATTCCTAGATATTTAGCACTGTTTACATATGTTATACTCCTTTCGTTTAATATTATTGGTAATGGTTCATATTTTCTATTCGTAAAATTAATGTGTACAGTTTTTGCTTCATAAGCTTTACTCTCCATTTTTTTGTCCATTGACTTACTGCGTTGGTGGCATTCTGTAATTTCTCTGTGACTTCTAAAATATTGTCCCCAACTGTTAAAATTGCTGTATCATCTGCAAAAGTTGCTACTGTGGAGTTCCCAGTAACTGGTATGTCTCTAGTGTACAGAAGGTACAGTACAGGGCCAAGAACACTTCCCTGAGGTACTCCTGCGTTCATTGTTTTAATTTGTGAGTATTCGAGTTCATATCTAACCCGAAAATGTCTCTCACAAAGGTATGACTTTAAAATTCTGAAGAATTGCTCTGGTAAGTTGAAGCGACAAATGAAAAACGAAAATCGACAAATTTAGTTCATCAGGTTTTACTCAAATATTGTAATTTATAAATAATCCTAACTCAGGTCAGTATAAGTCACTTAAAATAAAACTACTACAGTAAGCCTAATGGGATAAATTCAAAAATATCGATTGCGGTTTGGGTTAATGTTTGGTTTTTATCTATTTAGCCCTACTCTTGCACTGTAAATTTATTTTATCGATTTTAAATTTGCTACACTAACTTGAGTTATGAGTCTTTTACGTATGTTGAGCAAAATATGATGAACAAATTTTGAAAAATGTAAGCCGATTTCTCAGTATTTTTTTATAACATGAAAAAGATTTTCAGGACCATTATGAACCTTACGATTTGCTTTATTACAGTTATTCTCAACAATAAAGGTACTAAAAAGATTACAAATTGTTAAAATATAAGGAAAAGTAATAAAAATGTTAAATTTTATTAAAATTGGACAAATAGTTTTGTATAAATCGATGCAACACACATAGGCGGACAGACATATAAATTAAAAAATACTTTTTGGAATCAGGAAATTTGAAAACTTTCCAATTTACTAAAGATCACTTAAAACCTCCAGATCGATTTTTCATCGAAATCAAAATTTTCTTTACACTTCGTTTAACGAGAAAGTTTTTTTAAGAGTAGAAAAAGAACTCAATAAACTTAATCTGGAATTAAAGATAGTTGAAAAATTACAATCAATTTAAGGAATATTATAAAGATAATTTAATTTTAACTTTTTATCGTAGAGTAGGGTAAATGCAAATTTTAAAACTTTCTCCTCGATAAAAACAATAAAACATTACTAAAACAAAACCTTACTTACATTAATAAATGTGGTAAGTTGCCAACTGATACATACTGTATACAATTACAGCCCTATATTACAAGAATTGCTGATATATTTATGCATAATTAAAATTCGACTCACGTCCTGTATATTTAGGACTTATTCAAAAAAAATATACAGATAAATTTATAGGCCTCAGTTTCCCAATGGGTATTTGATAAAACTCGTTGAGCACAGCTTTACTTGTGCGATTCCCTGCTTGTACCCAAGTCACGAACAGTACCGTCACGTCCGCATAAAACACTCAGATATCAAACTGTACACAGAGATAAATGGATATAATATGTACGGTTTTCCGATTTGTATTTGATAACTGTTATCAATCATTCCGTAGCTAATATGAAGCTGAACTCGATTTAATGTCTCCGTAAATCATTTCGAACTGTGAAAATTGATTATGGTTTTGGAAAGTTCAAGATAAAATAGTTCGCCTAACATTAGCGAGTTAACTTTTGGAAGAGATTATATATCAATAAAAAAGTATTTGTATTCGTATTTTAACTAATGGATGTTTACAAATGTATATACAAATGGATGTTTACTAAAAAATTGGAAAAAATGTACTATAGTACTTGCGTCTACTATAGTATTTTATGAGTACTTCATAAAACGTCTAAACGTTGTTCGCAAATTGTAATAATACAGATAAAGTTATAAAGTTTAAAAGCATTCATATTTTGATTATAGAATTTTTATAGGAAAATAAACTACTGTAGTAGGTAGCCACTGTGATAAAACCCAAACTAGGGGACCTTCAAATACGCGTTATCCTCAACTCTTATTATTCATTTTTTTATTTGTAATTTGTATTTGTATTTGTTATTCTATGATCATATATTTGTATGTATGTTTATATATATATATATATATATATATATATATATATATATATATATAACCCCAAAGAGGGTGCAGGCTAGCTGCTGCACCTATTGAGAGGATTTACACATCCCTCGCGGTACCCGAGTCTAACAAACACTTACACTTGCAATAATACACTTACGACTTTAACACTTTACACTCACACTTTCATTTAGGGAGGCGACAATAGCATCAATGTGCTTTTAGCCTTAAAATTAAAAAAATTAAAAATTATATATATATATACGAGGTGTGTTCAGAAAGTAACGAGAATTTTAATTTTTTTAACAAAATATTTATTTATTCTTCTACATTGATGTTGCCGCCTTCAAAATAGTCTCCATTGGAGATTATGCACGCTTCTTCCAATCCTCGAAACACTTCTCAAAGTCGATCTTTGAGATAACCTTTAGTTCTTTCAGCGATGCGCTTTTAATGTCATCTACGGCTGTAAAACGACGGCCGTTTAAGGTTCTCTTTATTTTTGGAAATAGGAAAATTCACACAGAGGCTAGAAATAGGAAAAGTCTAGCGAATATGGAGGCTAGGGCATCGTTACAGTACTGTTTTTGGCCAAAAATTTACGAACAAGCAATGAAGTGTGAGCTGGTGCATTATCGTGGTGCAAAAGCCATGAATTGTTTTTGCACAGATCTGGGCGTTTTTTTCGAATTGCTTCACGCAAACGGCGTTGAAATTGTAGGTAGTAGTACTCCTTATTGACCGTTTCACCTGGTGACAGGAATTTATAATGTACAATGATATTAATATCGAAGAACACAGTGAGCATAACCTTCATGTTCGACCGCACTTGTCGAGCCTTTTTCGGTCTTGACCAGCCATAATCCCTCCACTGGGATGATTGAGCCTTAGTTTCGACATCATATCCTAAACCCATGTTTCATCACCTGTTACAAAACGTTTCAGTAATTTTGCTTCGTCGTTAACTTCATTTAGTGACTCCTGAGCAACTTCCATTCGCCGCTGTTTTTGTTCAAAACTCAACAATTTTGGAACGAATTTTACTGCCACGAGTTTCATACAAAAAACACTGGAAAAAATGTCATGACATGATCCAATCGATATTCCAACATCATTAGCGACCTCTCTAATTGTGATCAGGTGATTGTTCATAACCATTTCTTTCACTATTTTCACGTTTTTATTGGTTGTTGATGTGCTGAGGCGTCCAGAGCTTTCGTCATCTTCAACGTCTTCACGGCCTTCTTGGAAACGCTTATACCACTCGTAAACTCTTGCTTTACTCATAGCAGACTCACCATAGGCCTTTGTTAACATTTTACAAACTTTGTTACACTTTATTCCATTTTTTACGCAAAATTTGATACAAATTCTTTGGTCCATTTCTTTTAACAAACGAAAATCTCCGAGCTCATAAAAACACGTCTAACCTTAGTGACTGTCAGAGACAAAGTCAACAATGAAAACAGCTGAAAGTTTTATCATACTTCAAGGGCATGTATGCCAACATAATAAAAAAAGTGTTTGACAATCGGACTCTTCAAGTCCGCGAAATTTAAAAATTCTCGTTACTTTCTGAAAACACCTCGTATATACGAGGGCTATTCAGAAAGTAGATTACGTTTTTGGATAAAAAAAAACTAAGTACAGGAAAAAAATTTTATTATATACATTTGAAAAAGGAACTAAAATACTATTTTTCGACATAATCGCCAAACAAATTTAGACATTTGTCATATCGGTAAACTAGCTTTGAAATTCCCGTGTCGTAGAATTCCGCCGCCTGTGACGTCAGCCAGTCAGTCACGCCCGTGAGGGACAGGAAAGGTGTTCTTCTGGTTGACTTCCTAGAACGTGGAGCAACCATAAACTCAGAAAGGTATTGCCAAACATTACGAAACTTAAGACGAGCTATCCAGAACAAGCGGAGAGGAAAACTGAGTGCAAAAGTGTTGTTTTTGCACGACAATGCCCGCCCTCACACGGCAAATCGAACAAAAGACGTCTTGACGGCCTTCAAGTGGGAGATTTTCCCTCATCCACCCTACAGTCCGGACCTGGCACCTAGTGATTTCCACTTATTCCCGAAGATGAAGACTTGGCTTGCAACACAGCGCTTCGATGACGACGCAGATCTCCGTGCTGCGTGACTGACTGGCTGGCGTCACAGGCGGCGGAATTCTACGACACGGGAATTTCAAAGCTAGTTCACCGATATGACAAATGTCTAAATTTGTTTGGCGATTATGTCGAAAAATAGTATTTTAGTTCCTCTTTCAAATGTATATAATAAAATTTTTTTCCTGTACTTAGTTTTTTTTTTATCCAAAAACGTAATCTACTTTCTGAATAGCCCTCGTATATTATCAAAGTATAATTACGAAAGATCGATTTTAAGAAATAAACCATTTTGTCGGATTTTTGCCAAACGATTACAAACTATATGGTACGACTTTTGTTTAGCACTTAAATATTACATTCTGAAGAATTTTTATCTAAAATATAGTTAGGATTAATTCTGAATAATTCTTGATTTTATTTACTTTTAAATGTACTTTGAGCAAAAGTACGTGATTTGCGACATGATTTGACGTAAATCTAGGCCTACTTCTTTTACTTAGAAGAACAGAAGCTGCATATAACGATCAAAATTTTAAGGGTTTATTCACTATATTTTCACAGCGAGAAAAAAGACAAATATTGTGATATCATAAAAGTCACAATAATATATTTGCTCAGTCAGCTGATAAGGATAATTGCACATATTAAAAGTGAGAGAGACATGCGATTTTATCGTTAGTAGTAAGACTAATACAGGTTGGCCTTACAGTTGATATCTACATTCCATTACTTTGCTGCTGGTGTATTCATATCTGAACGTTTTAGCGAATTCCATAACGGATATTTTAAATTATGTTATAACTAGAATTCCGTCATCTGTGTTCGATAAACTACTGTGCAATTGTTTTACTCTATTTTTTGGGAAGTTACGGTCCTGCTCATGTTACGGCTTAAATCCGTCTTTTCTGCAGAGACTTTAATTGGATACACAACAATTGAAATGCATAATATTGTAAAGGGTTAGAAATAAATTCTGTTACTAAAATGCACTGCCACTCCTACATAACCTCTCATGTCACGCTCGGGAATATTGAAATCCAGAATTCTTACATTAGAGATTATTGAGTAACTGCGTTCTTAAGCTAGAGTATATTAAGTTCTCGAATACTTAAGTTCCAGAATATTAAGCTCCCAAATCTATACATTAGAGAATATTGAGCACCTTCGTAATTACTTTGAGAATTTTGAGCAACCGAATACTTACGCTTGAGAATACTTAGCACCTAAATTCTTACATTCGTGAATATTCAGCACCTTTATTCTTACGTTCAATAATATTAAGCACCTTAATCATTACACTCGATTATATTGAACACCTGAATACTTAAGCTCGAGAATATTGAGCACCTTAATCCTTAACCTCGAGAATAATGATCACCCTAATCCTGACGTTCGCAGATATTGAGCACCTTCATCCTTATCCTAAGAATATTGAACTTCCGAATTCTTACGCTCGAAAATATTGAGTATCATAATCATAATGCTTGAAAATTTTGAGCACCAGAATACTTACACTCGAAAATATTAAGCACCAAAATCCTTACATTCAGGAATATTGAGCACCTTCATCCTTAAGCACGATAATGTTGAACATACGAATCCTTACGCTCGATAATATTGATCACCTTAATCCTTACGTTCGAGGACATTGAGCACCTTCATTCTTAAACTTGAAAATATTGAGCACCCGAATCCTTAGGCTCGAGAATATGATTTTAGCTTGAATGAATTACGGAGTTATTGACTAGTGCTTGCCAGATCCTTCTTACAATAAGTAATTTACGAAAGTCACACATTACACATTCAGAATGTGTAGTTTATATAACCCATTTTAAATATAAATCCTACAGCGGTTTTTTTTGTTTCCATCGAAATGCACCTTTTGGCGGTGATGACTTTATGTGTGGGGTAAAATATTATGATGCTTTTCTAAAGAATCCCGCTTATAACTGAGCCAAAATACTTTCCCTAAAGTTTCACCCTTGGAGCGAAGCCTTTAAAGAAGATGGTAGCACCGGAAGTGCTTTACAACGTATATGCATTCATTACTTGATACTAATAACATAAAATTATATGTTTTATTGCACTTTTATAAATGTTTTATACAGGAAATGAAATTAACACACTTTATATATGTTAATATAATAATTCCCCTTGTACAGTTTGAATTAAAAACGAAGAAAAATATCGCAGGATGAAGTGAAATGTAAGCATATTAGTGATTTATTTTATTTGGTATAGAGACTTAAAATCTCTGCTGAATACAAAGTAGGATGGCATGTCTGTTTTGTATTGATAAGTCGCATCCATGCCTGGCCTGCCTCGCAGTTTGGCCAACATAACAACGTTACATTGGTGTACGGATTAAATGAAATTACAAATGGAGATTGTATTAATTGACTTAAATGTCGAAGGTAAATTATTCACTAAAACCAAAAATCTAAAACAAGCTTGACTTGTTAAATTTTTCGATCACGGAAAGCTAACGTTTATAGAATTTATCGTTGAACTCAATGTATATGCTTTTTAGATATAGACGAGAGCTTATCGATGGTCTACACCTAAAAATTTAAGCACTGTAACTGCGTATCTAGGATAAATTTAGGCCATTATTAAAACAAAATAAATGTGAATATTGTTCAGTCCAATGCAAACCGGAGAGCTAAAATGGTATCAAAACAGAGAGAAAGTTTTTTTGCAAATATTTGTGTTAGAAAACTTGTAAGACTTTTCACTAAGTTGTATGCAAAACCTTAGATACGAATAATAAAAATCAACCATCTAGGTATAGCTGCTGTGGTGATACTTTGATGAATGAATAAATCTTAAAATAATACTTATAAATTGGGAATTTAAAGCTTAACTACCATGTCAATACTTTCCAATTACTATAACACTTCGAATTATTGATTTTTTAAAAGTGAAAAAAATATATCTTCTTGTTGGTCCATTTTGACATCCTTCGTTTGTGACACCTATGAGCCTATAGTCCAAACTTGATATATATATATATATATATATATATATATATATATATATATATATATAAACTAAAAACAATCTCATATATTATATATAAATCTCATATATATATATATATATATATATATATATATATATATATATATATATATATATATTCTTAATATACTCCAATTTTATTTATTCAAATATTATATTTCTTCATTTTTAAGACATAAAAATTGTTTTAGACTTTAGTTTATCTACAGTTATAAGGTAATAAGGTATGCTTAAATCTGCATTTTACGTTTTTAAATTCTTCTGAAATTCCTAAACAAATCAGGCAGCAGTCAGTGTCCTATTTTTGTATTTTTTAAATTTTATAAATTCTAACTTATACAGAATTTAATGCCGATAATTTAGGTGAAACTGCCAATTTCTAAGAAGGGCAGAATAAAAAGAATTTCTTGGAAATTCCTTTCTATCACGCCAGCAAGACATTTGTGTGTCACGATTATTTTTTTTACAGCTTTAAGCAAATCTCAGGTCACACGTGACTTAAATAAAAATTTCGGGAACTTGCCCCACGTCTCGGAAAAGTTAGCTGTAAGTTGTTCGATTGCATGAAGATATTTCTCCTGACGAAAACAAAAGCTCCCTTGCACGGGTCGGGACTCCAACATCTGGGGAAATCAAACTTTAGAAAGGTAAGATTTATTGGCTCCGTGTTCCTTGGCTTTAAAGTAATTATATTTATTGAACAGTAGGGGCTGCGAGCATCGACGTATCAATCGCGGTTACAACAACGAAGAGATATCCTTGCTGGAGAACATAACCTCAAACTTGATTAGCTCTTATAAGATTTTTTTTCGTAGAACGTGAAGGAAAAACGATATTAAACAAATTCTACAAAAGATTATAAGCATTTCTGACATTGCTATTTCCTGAAAATTCTTTGAACACACTAAAAACAAAATTGATAAGCTTTGTTTTTACATGGACAATAATAATAATAATAATTCATAACTGAAGTGAATATACCAAGTTTTAAATATATGTAAAATAACCAACAGTTTGAATCGATAACACATCCAAAAGTGTAGGAAAACTTGAGGGACCGCTTCAGAATTAACATGAAAAAGAAGTAGTTTGTTCTGTGGTGTTATACAATTTTTTGTTAACAAATAAAGTCTGCAAAGTATTCAAATATTGCACTTTTGCACTTTTGTACCTGAAATATTTTTTATCTTTATTTGTATGCCTAATTTAGATGTTTTAGTACTCCTGAAAAGTGATTACTGTTACATAATTGAGTTTTCTTTTTCGTCAGGTTGCCTACATTTTTTTACCGTTTTTGTCTTTCTTTACCTCTAAAGACCGTTTTTTATTATAAGGTTCTTTACCTCTAATATTTTGTCTGAACCATTATCTGATGACCTTTGTTATTCTCCTGCTATTTTTTTTATCCATCAAAAAAAATTTGAAGTATTTCTAAACTCTTGTAGCTCAGTATTTTTTTACTGTCCGTCGAATTTCAGCCCCTTCGTTTTCGTTTGTCCTTGTAATTTCAAGTTGCTTCTTAGTATATACATATCTTTCATCTAACGCTTTCTTTGGCTCCAGGAATTTGTTTTAATTTCACTGTTTCTCTCAACCATTTAGACCCTTTCTTGCGTTTGTCTCTGCGGCATTAAGATATTGTAGTTTGACCATCGTGTTTTCTAGTAGTCTCAATTTTGCATTATATATAAAAAGACATGGATTTTCAGACTTCCAGACACAGTCTAAAAACTGTTTTTAGTTTTCTGTCTCTATCTCCTGGAACCAATATTTTTTTTACTAATCGGCGTGACGAGCTCCTCTAGTTATTTAAAAGGTTTTTAGATTTTTGGTTTTTTTATTTTCAGCACTTAATTTTTATTCATTTTCACTGTCGTATAATACCTAAAAGCCATTTTGTATCACATTAAACCTATTTAACGTTGGCTATTTGATCTTAGTCAACACCTAATAAGGTGAATTGATCGGAATATACTAATCAAGTTGAGTTAAACGATCGAATTACTTGGTAGGGTTACTATTGCACTGCGAACTTAAAGGTTTATTGCGCCCACATTCTACATTCCTGAGATACTCAGTTACAGCGCTTTCTCCAGTATAGTACCTTCATAACGTCAAGGATTTTGAGAAGATTCAAGGTGGCTAACTCCCCAATTCTAATCGGTGATTTCCCAGTTCATTATTGAGGTACTTGCAAATGCTGCACTAATTGCCTTTCAATTCCTCCCCCTTATTCTTGACTCTTAACAAAGAGGTTGTGCCCCATTTGGCCAGCTTTTTTGTGCGGTGAGTTCCCACTCATACTATTTACATTCTGACACATGGAAACATCAATATCTAGGAAAATTATGTCCGCATACATAAAGCCCCACCTGCATAAGTAAGGCTGATACACAGGGATTAAATATGTGTGTATATATGTGTCTTTAGTAAATGAATGAGAATAGTATAAACTAGAGGTACGGTGTATTGTCTAAACCCATCAGCTGCTAATTTCAACTGCCTCAAACGGATACATGTTTAGTTACTTCTGACCAATCTTGAATAAATGAGGGAATTTAGGCTATATATATATATATATATATATATATATATATATATATATATATATAAAAGTTTCAACTCCTATTAGGATTAAATCAAAGAAATGTCTTATATATATAAGAGTGTGTTTGTGTGTATATATACAAACTGTGACAGTACAGCTTCATTATTGGCTCTGGCGAACCACAGGTATAATTCTAAGACAGATTTCGACTATCATCTTGTCATTAAATACTGACGAAAACTAACAAAATGCAGTTGTTTTGGGTTCCAAGATATCAGGGTAATGGGAAATGAAGACACAGTAGGTGTGTCAAAATAGGAACCGATAGCCCTTTCATTGGCACAGAACCTGCATGTGAAGTATCTTATACTCTAGCACGCATGCATGTCTTTCAGTGGGTTTCTAGAGAATACCAAAGACCTTGGGGGAGACTGGACGGTCTTGTACAGTCAAAGAGGATGCTTGCAGATCCAAGCAGGTCCCTCACAGGCTAGGCCCTTAGGCTGAATAGAACGGATCTGCGGAGAGTAACGGATTCTTACAAAAAATGGGTTTCCATATGACAAATATTTTGTACAGGAAATATGATAAAACTGGGGAAACAGAAACGATTTGAGTCCCTGGACAGTTTCTGAAGAGGCGAACAATTTCTGAAGATGGACATGACAACATCATCCGAAGCATCTCATGGTTGTCTGAAGACCTGAGGTTGGATTGAGAAAGTTGAACCTGTGGACGTAGGTGGGACGTTAGGTGAATAATCTACATAGTGGAAAAACCAGGATCAAGGAAGTCTTGGCTCTCTAGTGGAAAAAAGAAATGTTTTACTCATATATTATCCTATGATGAGTATCCTTCCTAAACAAATTAACAAACGTAGATAAAGCACATTTTCTAGTCCATTAACTCCAACATCAAAACTTTTGAAGAAAATGAAAGTTCAATTAATGAATTCTAAAAATATGTACTTCGTTACTTTTTCAATAACAACACTTGCTAAATTAAATTCCGTACAGTTTTATTAACAGATATTAATTCTAAACTTGTACGCAAATCGACCCCTTTGACAAGAAGGGAGGGTTGCTTGGCGCCATCTCTTACAGCTGTTCCGAGAACTTTGAAAAGAAAGTTTACCGATAACTTTAATGCCAGGAGTAGCAGTAGAGTCGTTCACCGTTAAAAAGTCAAAGAGATAAGCGTGTGAATGCGCGTGGCACGCATTACGTGTGTAAGGCACAGGGTGTTTCAAAACTTCAGCGCTTTTGGCAAATTGAAGTTTGCATCATCAATTTTTATGGAAGTATTGAGATAAAAATATCATGTTTTTTAAAAGTGTTATATGCTATTTTTCACAAAATCTTAACTTTCAAAATCAGCGTTTTAAAACTGTTATTTTAATTGTTAAGCAACTTTCCCAAGTTAAGGCCAAAAATCATTTTTCTGTCAAGTTTCAATCAAATTTTATCAAAATTGCGAACGTAATAATGCTAATTAATGAATCAGAATGTAATTAAAACATTACATACATACATACATACACACACACACACACACACACACACACACACACACACACACACACACACACACACACACACACACACATATATATATATATATATATATATATATATATATATATACGCACGTAAAAACCTGCGTACACTCTGGGTTTTCCAAATTGTTTTTTCAATAATTAAAATATACAGCAATACCTAGCTAGATATGTGTATGAACCTATATCTTTACACACACACACACACACACACACACACACACACACACACACATATATATATATATATATATATATATATATATATATATATATATATGTGTGTGTGTGTGTGTGTGTGTGTGTGTTGTAAAGATATACGTGCATACACATATCTAGCTATTTTTGTAAATTGTAATTATTAAAAACAATTTGGAAAAACCCAGAGTGTACGCAGGTGTTATATTGCTTTCAGATGCTAACAAAGAATTCGACTAAAGGTACGTTTAGGCATGTTTGTACATAACGGATTCAAAGTGATCACCTTATGAAAAACCCCAAGAACTACAATAACACTTGCAATGTTAAAAAGGGTTAGACTTTAAAAAGTTAAATTCGGAAGATCTGATTGGTAAGAGAGAAGGTGATGCGTTCGCAGCCTGGTAGGACGCAAATCTTTGAGATCGAAGCGATATGAATTGTCTCACATTCATCGAAGCAGATACCGTTATAATACTGGGAGAAAGAGTTGACAAGTCCGCGAGTGCAGTAACTGTCAATATTAAATATAGGCCTAAAGCGAAAGTACTTCCTCGTTAATTATTATTTAAAGTGTTACCTATCCGTGAACTAGCATTTAATTGTTGCAGAATATTTCTCGGCATCTTCCTGAAGTGCGTGAACGAAATAATGTTTTAGTATATAAAGATTTAAACTTTTCTGTAACGTACACATAATAAGGAAATTACAGTAAGATCAAATACATTATTAAATTATAAATAAATAAAAATTCCAAGAAAATTCCAAGAATCTACATAAGAACACAAAGTAGTAATACATTAAGTTCCACATTTGCATTATCAAAGAACCACCCCGAGATATATCATTAATTAATTTTGTGTTGTAATAATACTGTAATTAATTATTTTGAGAATCAGTTTATAATTAAAAGAATTATTTATAGCATAGTGAATACTTTATTAACAAAACCTTAAGTTATTTCCATAAATTTTCAGTGAATATTATCAGTTGAAGCATTATGTAATTAATAATAATTGAAGCCTCAACGCTGTAGCATTTATGTTAACGAAATTTCCCAACATGTGGGCTGTGTAAAAATTATATGAATTTATGCCCAAAGAGGTACATCTTTAATAAATTTGTATTGTATAAATTGACACGAGAGGGCTAAGTAAAATTACACACACACACACACACACATATATATATATATATATATATATATATATATATATATATAATTTAATGTTGATTGATAATGTTAACACATCAACGATTTTTTTGATTTTTTAATTTTATATATATATATATGTATATAATTTTAACAAGCCTTTTCATCACGGATTTTCACAAAAACTGATTTTGTTTTAAGTAAATTATTTAGGAAACAAAACAGTATTTTAAATGAACGCCTTTCATTAAAGTTTAAATTTAAAATTTTCAAGCATTAAACATAAATGGTGAGTACACTAAGGTGTGGGTCCATTGATTGATTGTCTTACTTGAAGCGTAGTTAGGACCTCTCCTCTACTTTAACCTCAAGGTTTTTCTTCCACTAGTTACTGAGAACGTAATGAGTTGAAATCAAGATTATCAATTTATCACTGGCTTTAGGAATAGATGAACACAATCTGTTCTACATTTTTATAAAAATATTGAACGATTAAAAATTAAAACGGTTATATCAGATGTATAGAGAAAGATTTTAGATTACTCATTTTTCTCATTACCGATAAATATTGATTCAATTCAAAATGTATTTTTTTAACTCAAACACGCGTTGTTATAAGCCTATTTGTAAGAAGATAACCGGAATCGAACTGCAATACTCTATATCGAAAATGTTAAAGGAGAACAGAAAATAGTTGTGAAACGGAAGTTAATTCTTTACTGGGTCAGAAGCCACTGATAGATTATATTACACAATGGCAGTAGTTCTTACTACTGGACTTATTTCAGTAAGGATATTGCGTTAATATTACTTTAAAAACAAACTTTTACTTGAAAAAGAAACCTTATATTTCATAATCATCGAAACAACATGTGCAAATTTTAAACTAATCGAGAATTACAAAGAAAGTCAGTTTACAACTTTGAAACAAATGCAAATAAACTTTTGAATCTCTCAGATGTTCACAGATATTTTGTTTTTCAGATTTTACCACTTTTCTATTACATTTTGGCAAGTTTTGGGCACAAAGTTCAATTTTATTTCGAAGTTTGTTTTTTTTATTCTAATAGCATCTATTTTTAATGTATATAATTAATTAAAAAACCTCTAGAGTTGAAGAACATAATTTTTTTTTGAGTTTTTTAAAAATATAATTAAAAAACACAATATATATATGTATATATATAAATTTTAATAACCATTCAAAAAATGATCTTGAAGTCAGCATTCCGCTAATTTCATGGTCCTGGGTTTCAGTCTTGTTATGATGATCACTCAATGCTTCGTTTTTCATTCGTCAAAAACGGGACCATTTATAAAATACGCAAAAAACGTGGTTGTTTTAACGTTGTCTCGCCTTTGTGTTAAAGCATCTAAACATAAAGATGGTGGAACGTCGGTAGAAAAAACTTCAAATCCAACACAAAAGGGCTAGACTGTACGACAAATTTTAAATTAATAGTTCTTAACTCGTGCCCACACTTACATAGCGCGTGAACAAAGAAAACTTTAGGCTATTTAATTGCATTACATTGTTTGCCAACTTATTTAGTCTTACGTATTGACTAGCCTCCTTTCTGTTTTGGAGCGTAGAAAGTCAACAAACAGTTTAACGAAATGTTGAAAATCATAAAATTCTTTCATAAAATTTAATTAAGATAAACGCTTAATAATTTAAAATTACTCATTGACGAGATCTTTTTAAAATTTAATTATATATATTTATATATATATATATATATATATATATATATATATATATATATATATATAAGTTATATAGACAACTATTGTAGACTTTGCTAGATTTAGTGTTAGACTTATTTATATTTAATGCTGACAATGTAGCTTTTGTCATAGTAAGCATTTTCATGTACCTAGAGAAGAAAGAACAGAAGCTCAGTGTGAATCGAGGTCTCACTCAGTTCGCATCTCAATGCATATGAGACGAACTTGAATAATTATTATAAGTTTTAAGTGGATATTAAAGTCTTACTGTAATTATTAAAAAAGTTGTTTTTTTTAAAAGCGACATCCTCGAAACCATAACATAATTTATATATATATATATATATATATATATATATATATATATATATATATATATATATATATATTGTTATTTTAAGGCGAAAAGCACATTAAGGCTATTAACGCCTACCTAAATGTAAGTGTGAGTGTAAATTGTTTAAGTCGTAAGTCTAGTGTTGTAAGTGTAAGTGTGTGTTAGGCTCGGGTAACGCAAGGGACGTCTAAATCCTCTCAATAAGTGCAGCTAGTCTGCACCCCTGCGGGGATATATATATAATTGCATTAAAATAATCGCTGTAACAACTTAAAAAAATATTCACTAATGAGGCATTCATAAAATGTTATTAAAATAGTAGCTCTTACTGTTGTAACTTAAAAAATACTCACGAGATCTTCATCAAATTTAGTTCAAATAATCGTTATTACTACAATTTAAAAATTGTCACTGACATGATGGCAAGAAATTTCCAATTGTGAAAGTTCGTACCTTAACTTTTTTTTATATATTATGATTTCGTTATTATATTGATTATTAAAATTTGCATATATTGACATTTTAAACTTTTGAAACCCCTGAAAATAAGTAAATGATCAGGGATTGAAATTAATTTCTAATATATATATATATATATATATATATATATATATATATATATGAAACTGCAAAAAATGTTCTAAAGGTCACTATTGAAGCTCATTTGTCTGGTCCTTACCTTGACAACACTCCAGAAGCTCATTTTGCAATGACAATTTGATGAAAAGAACGATTCTTAATAAAATGAAGGTGTTTCACAATAAAAATGTTTGTTTTATGAATTTTTTATTTGTCAAAGTTTGCTGTACATGTCAAAGTACGAACTTGCTTGTATCAGTGATCTCGTGTATTTTTAATACACACGTGTGGTCTCTTTAAGTCCCTCTGGAGAAAGTATTAGTATAGACAGAAAGAACGTTGGATCTTCTGTAACACTGTAACATGTCCAACCATTGTGACATTCACTCTTGGGAATTGGGGATATTAACTTTACCGCTGCCTCCCTTCGCTATTAAAGGTTTCTGAAGCACTTGTCAAATAAAGAGCCACGATATTTCTGTAGTTTTTCTGAAGATAACTGTAATTACAGCGTTTAAACTCTGGGTTTTTAGGGTTTCGAAAATTGTAAATTCTGAGAATTATTTCACTATTTTAATATTAGATTGATTTAAACAGTATTTGTTTAGAAAAGTTCAAGCTATACAACTGGAAATGAAATTAGTTTATGTCTATATGTTATTGTTGAATGTCCCATTATATTATATAAGTTTTGATTTGTTGTAAAATGTACTGTATTACTTTATTAGAAATATGCAATACACTGATTTACAAGTAGACTTTTAAAAATAAGAGGTAGGGTCAAAAAATATTCGGAATTAGCAAATGAATATTTATTGGAAGTACGTACACTATTTGAAAGTCATTTTACTTCAAAATTCTCTCCTCCTGCATGTATACAATTACTGTTTTCCTCCTTCCACCGTTCTTACAAATGTTGAAACTCAAAGCCTGAAAGCTATTTTTGGAAATTTCGGTTAACCGCTTCTTCTTCTAATTTTTCATTACTCATTACCTCTTGCTGATTCGCAAAACTATGACCCTTCATTGTCATTTTCAGTCATGGAAATAGGTAAGACATATTTTAATTTGGTAAAAAATATTGTGCTTCCTTTACGACCTTCCGACGAATTATCAAGCTTCTGAATAGAAATCAAAAGCATAACTAATAAAGGAAAAATTTCGCTTGGGTAGAAACCAGGGCAAAGTGATGTTGGAGGCATTTTTTTACCAGGGAATAAATTCACTGTGAATTTATTTCTGAGGGAAAAGAGTTGATAAGGAACTGTTAAAGAACAGCTCCTTAACTGAACTGTTGTTCAATTCAAAGAATATATCTTAACAAGGAAATCCTGAAACGGTTTCGAGATACAGTTAGATGAAACCTATGGAACTAAGTGAAGAGTAATTCGGTTTCCCAGGGACGGGGTATTGAGATTCTCCCGACACTACCAGACTAGCTTTGACCGAATCGTAAGAATCAAAAGTGCTTTGATTGCTGTCTGACTATCGAAATATTTATACAAGTCTTTTTGAAGGCCCGTTTCAAATTCTCCCGAACACAATCATTACTGGCCATTACTTCAGCCTTCACTTCTGTTGCATACTTCCCAGAGCTTTCTTCGCCTTTGATCTCAGGCAGAACACCTCAGCACTAGTGCCTGAGAGCCATAAGTAGGCTATACCATACTAGGTCTCCAGATTTTTCCAACACACAGTCTTCCTCTTCAGATGTCACCTTGACATCAAAAAGTCTACATTAAGCGTAACTACTCCAAAATAGTTCCATCAGATGTTCATATGTTGGTAATGTGTACAATATTTGAGCCGTCAGTATACGAAGTTTGGGAAAACAATTACAGTTAGTTAGTAAAATAAAAAAAAGTAAATTTCAAAATTGACAGCCATATGTTTTTCAGTTTTTTTTCAGTTTCAGTTTACAATTTTTTAGTTATAATTAGTCATAAAATATTGTTTTCCTGTTTTTAAATCAACATAGTAAGCTACATTTTCTTAACACAATTTCTTCGCACTGTTGAAAATAATTTCACCAGTTATTGATATTGTTATTAGGCATTTTCACCCTTGTGTTTAGTTTTCTAGATTTTGTCTTATCTATTGTAAAAAAATACGTGATAAAAAAAATATAAATCTTAAACTACCAATACACATCATTGTTACGTCACGGAATAGTAACGGTACACCACAGAATGACAGCGTTACATGATGTAATACAATTACGTTACAAAACGTATCCGAGGAGGAGGAGAGTTACCGGTCAGTCTGTTGTGATTCTGAACTTGCGCACCTTTAGGTCGCAGGTTCGAGACTGCAGTTACTTCCATAAGATTTACTTTTTCTATTAGCTTTTGATACCTCAATAATCTAACTTGTATAAAACATAGACTTTAAAACTTAAATATCTGTCAATAATTAATGTTAAGGACCGTCAAAACGTCTCAGATATAATTTTTATTTCACTGTACGTTTTGTGACGTCATAGCTTTGAATCCGAAATTTAAAGTTAATCGTAACTCAAGTTATCTTGACAGCGGCAACGTTTAACTTGAACTGCTAATTTAGCCGCCCGAGCGATATCCGTTCAGATTAAACAATCAGGCAATTACCATCTGAAATTGTCGTCCTGTTTGCGACAAAACAATCGTGTTAATTGCATTGCAGTTCGAGTCGGTTGTTGTACTCTAAATTTAGGCACCCACAGGAAACGCATCAGTCACTCTCCTCTCCCCCCTTTCTCCCTCCCTCTTACTCTCTCTCTCTCCCTCTTACTCTTTCTTTAGCTGAAATGTAGTTAATGTTTTTCACAATAGTCAAGTAGGAAAAGTTAAACAAAGAGGTAACATTTCTAAAATATATTTAACAATCGAAAATAACTCAATCTTCATACAATAAAACGGTAATTCTATTTTTCTATAAATATAATGCTAAAATTTGACGCCAAATATGAAAATTATTCAAACCCTTTTCGAAAAGTAATTAGGGAATCAATATAGAAATTAAAACCACAAAATTTTGTTTTGAACAAATGGCTATTAAAGTATATTTATGCAAATACAGTAGAGCGTCGATTATCCGAAGCCCGGTCATCCGAAACGTCGGTTAACCGAAAGCGGCGGCGCGGCGGCCTGACAGTGCCGGTGCGGCAGCTCGACAACAGTACAGTCTCAATATAGAGTGTGCACTAGCACATACAGTGACGAGTGAGTCTCCGTGTTGTTTAGACCGTTTGTGCTTCTGTTTGATTTGCTGTGTAATTACCGAACTGCAACTTTCTTTACCGAAAGTAATTACCAAATGTTATTCTTTCTTTACCGAATGTTTAATTTTACTTTACCTAATGTTTATTTTTTCATTATCAAAGAGTTGTTTTACTGTACAGAACACTGTATACTGTACTGCTTATATTTATCATATGTCATTAAACAACTGGATGAATTTATGTGCTGTACGTGTCTACTTGCTCCTTAAATTGGTTCTACCACTGTTAAATTATATCACACTACCTTTTTTCGAATATGTTCGTTTATCCGAAAAATCGATTATCCGAACACCCCCCTGCACCAATTGTTTCGGATAATCGACTCTCTACTGTATCTGTGTTTAAAAAGGCGCTAATAAATTGAGATTCTGCGGCAAGAATTGAATTATAAAATACGAAATCACTATTTTTTTCACAACGCGAATATACACAAAGTACAAAAATGTAATACATTATACAATTAATACAATACGTTACATATTAATGTTTGAAAAACAAAGATTTATTTTTTAGAAAATATGTGTAAAGAGTGCACTAACGTGCCAGAAGTGGTGTATCCACCTCATCAAATTATTTTAACATTTTT
Organism: Callitettix versicolor; assembly: GCA_022606455.1. NCBI lineage: Eukaryota > Metazoa > Arthropoda > Insecta > Hemiptera > Cercopidae > Callitettix > Callitettix versicolor. Next base: position 28,364,195 of record CM040191.1, read on the forward strand.
TTCTCCATTTCTCGTGGTTCTGCACTTTCTTTAAAAGGCCTGTACTCTAAGTTAGTTTTAATATATTTGTGACATTCTTTCCTTATTAAACTTAACAATTCTTTCAATGAATAAAAATAACAATTTTATATATTTTGTACCTTTTAAGGTAATACTTTCCCCCAAATGAACACATATTTATAACGTTTACTAGCTGATAGTTATTGGACTTGGACATAAAAGTAATCGATTTTCGAAAGCGGTTTATAACTTTCGATAAAGTTACATCGAGTTATATACAGAGTTTAATAATTGGTTATAAAGAGTTATAAAGTTATAAATAAAAGTTATAAGAGATGAATAATTAGTTATAACTTTTACTTCCTGATATAATAATAAGTATTTGATGCTCAAGTCGATTATTCCTGTTGTTTGTAACATTTTTTGGTTACATTGATTTGCGCGCCTGTTCAGAGAAGTACGTTAATTTTAATACTGTAGTGTTGTCATACTGCGCTCATGGTACTGTTGTAGAGTGCAGCAAAAGGACTTCCTTAAACAGATCATTTTGTTGTGTGTTAATTGTTTGGGGATAATTGTGTAAATATGGAATTAATTTACGGACATTCGGGTAAATCTTTTAATGAAGTTGTTAATTAATGGATACCATTAGTGTAGTAAAAGGATGCTTAGTTTTTGTCCTGGAAACCCCGTATTTATTTTATACGATACTGGGACTCGGTGGTCGACGTGGAAAAACACTTGTTAGTCTGCTGCGTCTCTGAACTGCGCATCTTAAGGTTCTTAGTTCTAGCCGCAGTTACTCCTGTTGCTTTTTCCTTACCGTTGACGCTGATCCCTCGTCCTAATTAGTCTAACTGGCATAAAGTGTGTTAAGAAGTTTTAATCTTTTACCTTGATTATTACTGTACTTTAACAACGTTAGTTCCCAAAATAGGTATTAAGTATATCTATTTATATTTAAAGATCTTGACGCCGATCCCTTGTCCTAATTAGTCTAACTGGCATAAAGTGTGTTAAGTTGTTTTAATCTTTTACCTTGATTATTACTGTACTTTAACAACGTTAGTTCCCAAAATAGGTATTAAGTATATCTATTTATATTTAAAGATCTTGACGCCGATCCCTTGTCCTAATTAGTCTAACTGGCATAAAGTGTGTTAAGTTGTTTTAATCTTTTACCTTGATTATTACTGTACTTTAACAACGTTAGTTCCCAAAATAGGTATTAAGTATATCTATTTATATTTAAAGATCTTGACGCCGATCCCTTGTCCTAATTAGTCTAACTGGCATAAAGTGTGTTAAGTTGTTTTAATCTTTTACCTTGATTATTACTGTACTTTAACAACGTTAGTTCCCAAAATAGGTATTAAGTATATCTATTTATATTTAAAGATCTTGACGCCGATCCCTTGTCCTAATTAGTCTAACTGGCATAAAGTGTGTTAAGTTGTTTTAATCTTTTACCTTGATTATTACTGTACTTTAACAACGTTAGTTCTCAAAATAGGTATTAAGTATATCTTGTCGCCGATCCCTCGTCCTAATTAGTCTAACTGGCATAAAGTGTGTTAAGTTGTTTTAATCTTTTACCTTGATTATTACTGTACTTTAACAACGTTAGTTCCCAAAATAGGTATTAAGTATATCTATTTATATTTAAAGATCTTGACGCTGATCCCTTGTCCTAATTAGTCTAACTGGCATAAAGTGTGTTAAGTTGTTTTAATCCATACCTTGATTATTACTGTACTTTTAAGAACGTTAGTTCCCAAAATAGCTATAGCTAATTATATTTAAAGATCTCTATGGCAACATAACATATGGGTTCAGTTCCGGCTATACCTCGTGACACACCAGTTAATTTAACAAATAAGTGACTAAAACTTCTCAAACTCACATTTTAGGTAGACAAACAAAAATTAAATTTTCAGTACTTCTTAATATATGTGTAATCTGTCTAGTATTCTGACAATTTACCACTTGCAAAATGTTTTACATTCATTATTTCTATCCTTTGAGGTTAGTAACCACGTTAATTACAAGACTAGTGTGTAAGCTACAGATCTTAGAAGGACTACTTAACTACCACCTAAGATTTGTAGCAGCTTGCCGTACTTAGATCCCTATTATGTACTTCAGTAACATGAGAAAAAAGTTCTGCACAAGCCATTTAGAGATTCTGATATAAACGAGTATTATATTTTAATCAACACACACGATTTCCTTTATCAACTAAACTTTAATAATCAGCCCTTACTTCAGTAAACCCACAAAGTAGAAACTGATTAAATACTCCCCCTGCCCTCAGTGAAACAGATAATAATGTATTAAAGGCACTTACGTCCACACTACTGCTTGCAAACAATAGGTGCATTGTTTCTATTATGTGTTGTAGGCCTGCGGGAAGCATAAAGCATGGGTTTTATCTGCGGTCTTTGTTGTATAATGAACCGCGTTAAGCGGGAATTACGCCTGAAATCCGTTCACGTGGGACTTGCAGCGCTGGTCAACAAGTTAAGCCAATCACAACATTGTTACGTCCTGAACATTGGACACAGATAACGATTGTGGAAGAGTAAACAAGTGGAAAACGAGGGTCAAGGAAATCTGCTTGGGAGAGGTATTAAACAATTTGGTAGTTGTCTTTAGATCGCAGGGTTTCAGTAACAAGCTCGACTCAAATTTTAGTAATAAAATTCATCTGCCTAGTTCAATTTATTGATTTTTTTGACAAATCAGGCATTTTCTGGTTTTTTGTCGATACGGATTTTGCAGGAAAGTACTACTACAGGAACCCCGCGGAGGGATGCAGACTAGCTGCACCTATTGAAAGGATTTAGACGCCCCTCGCGGTACCCGAGTCTAACACACACATACACTTACAGCACTACACTTACGACTTTAACACTTTACACTTACACTTACATTCAGGGAGGCGATAATAGCCTCGATGTACTTTTCGCCTTAAAATAAAATTTTTAAAAAGTAAAAAATAATAAGGTCTTGATTTGTCATATTTTAGACCTATATTAAAGACAAATTTGATAAAAATAATTAAAACCAATTTTTAAAAAACTGATTATTGTTTAATTTTAAGGGCTTTTTACTTTAAACGAGCGTGAAAGCTGAAAGTTTGTAAAATTAGAAACTGTCCAATGGTGTAAGCGAACTACACAAAAGTACGTAGAGGCAAAACTTGATAGAAAGCTGTTAATTGGTTTAGTCTCCAGTAATGTGTAAAAAGCATTGAATATAAACAGACTAGAAGTACAAAACGTGCTCGATATCAGAGGCTAAAGTCCAAGTATGATACGTACGCTGCAAGCTGCTAGGACAGGGTTAGACGTTTTGCCGCAAGATGCCACTATTAGCAAGCGCTCACTTATCTTCCATAAGGTTTATCAATATAGTACGTTTATATTCAACTCGTGTGATCAGTGACAGCTGGAACTTTTTTTCAAATTTATCTTGTTTTTATTGTAAAGTCAATTTACAGCATTGTTGTTTTCAAGATATATATATATATATATATATATATATATATATATATATATATATATATATATATATAGGCCTAACTACTTTTAGGCACACATTTATAGTTGTCATATTTTTGTTGTTGCGTTTTTTACATTCTAAATTTGGCGTAACGGCGATGATGACCTTATTGACTTTTCGCCGGGAAAGGTAATGAAACTAGGCTACGAGAGGAGAGGAAGGTGTTATATCGTCTTTTCAAATAACATTTACCGAGCTGTGTCAATAAGTCCAAGTCATTATTTCCAGTGACAACTCACTCTAAAACGGCTAGTAGCGGCTAAGCCGTAAATTATCGCGAGCCCAGACTATTCAGTTAATAGTAGTTGTAAAGTAAAAGAAGCAGCAAAACAAACAAAATAAAATTTTGTTTCTATTTTTACTACTATAATAGCTTCGTTGTAGGTAAGTAGAAAAGTTTTATGGCCACTTAAAGTTGTCGTATTAGAGGCATTACTTCATAAAATTCTATTTTCATAGAAAAAAATTATAAAAGCAAGCTTGACTATAATACACAGGTAATCTTAATTTCATGGCTGTTTGTCACGTAACCATAAATAAACCATGGTTGCTATTCTTATCTGTTTTATAAAGTTGCACAATTCTTTTAGGTTCAAAGTATCAGTTATTGTAAGTTCATCCAAGTCACTTACATCCCAGTTCAGCAACCGTTACATAAATATACGATGCTGATAATAACTGATGTTTGTTTTTCTAACAGTCATTAAAACTTTTGGAATTTACAGTCAAAAACCGATTAAGAACATTGTTAACGACAATAAAACTGTCCGAGATAAGTTTTTATATGTAATACAAACCGTTGTGTACGCGAACAGAATAAAAGGATAGGTTCCAGTTTTAAAGCCCTCATGACGAATGTAAAACAATAACAATACTTATGCATTCCGCACACTACAGTCCGCTGTGTACACTTATCTGTGATGTTACATTGCTGCTACTGAGCCAACGTATAAATCATTCATGTTTACTTGAGTGTAGTCCTGTTTTATTTATTAACTTTGTGTCCAAGATACCAACACTGCGCAAATAAATATTGGGACAAATTCGTAGATGAAATCAAGTGCTCGTGTTTTATTTAATTACGAGGGTTGATCAAATATAAACGAGACTGACTTTCTAAAAACTTTTCCGTTGGACATTGAACTCTAAAGGGTGGGGTTTCAGGTAGCCTGGGAGGTTTGGGACGGGCGTAGACGGGCAACATTTCCGTTCGGACCCTTCAGTATAAAACTATACAATGAGTGAGAGTGAAGTGCACGTTTCCGTGGAGCAGAGAATTATTATTAAGTTTTTGGCCAAGGAGGGGGTCAATCTGACTGAAATCTTTCGTAGATTGACGGCTCAATACGGGGACAGGACCCTGTCAAGAGCTCGCGTTTTTGCTTGGCACAAGGAATTCGCCGAAGGACGGAAAGCAGTAGAAAACCTGAAGGCCAAATCACGATCGTCGGCCGAGAAGGTAATGGCCACTGTATTTTTCAACAATCAAGGCGCCTTTCACGTCGATTTCCTCCATCAACGACGCACAATAAATGCACAATATTATTGCGATGTTTTAGAGGCCGCAAAACAGTCTTTTCGTAGGAAAAGGAAATCTAAACCGGCGAGAAACGTCATTCTTCTTCACGATAATGCCCGACCACATTCGGCGAACGCTACGAGACTTAAACTCGATCAAATTGGCTGGGAACCAATGGAACATCCCCCATACAGTCCAGACTTATCACCCTGCGACTATCATCTGTTTGGGCCACTCAAAGAGGCGCTTGGAGGCCAGCGTTTTGAAGACGATTCTGCGGTAGAGACCTTCGTGCTCCAATGGCTCAATGAACGCCCGAGAACTTTTTACGAAGATGGAATTAAAAAACTTCCAATCCGGTGGGAAAAATGTGTTACTCGTGCGGGAGACTATGTAGTTGTATCAAGAATAATTTGTAAGTAAGCAATAAATTTTTAAAAAAATCAGTCTAGTTTATATTTGATCAACCCTCGTAATAGTGTTTATGCTTCACGAAAGATTTTTTTTTTATTTTAAGGCGAAAAGCACATTGAGGCTATTACCGCCTCCCTAAATGTAAGTGTGAGTGTAAAGTGTTAAATTCGTAAGTGTAGTGTTGTAAGTTTAAGTGTGTGTTAGACTCGGGTAAAGCGAGGGACGTCTAAATCCTCTCAAATAGGTGAAGCTAGTCCTCACCCTCTGCGGGGTCAGGAGCGAATAAGCAAAAGTTATAAAAAGTTTGTGTATCTGGTGTAATAAGCAGAAATAAAGTTGAAAAGTATTGTTGAGTAAAAATAGAGAACGTGTACAAATGTATTGAGTATGTCGTGTTGTGTGTAAAATAAAATAATGATAATTATAGATAAAGATTTATTAGGCGGCAACAAAATAAAAGGACTTTGACCATTTATGTATCCTGCCTTATATTATTCTTTTCTTAAATGTTTTTGGTATTGTTAGTAATTTTGAAGTAATGAATTTGTAAACTTAAAACTGTTACGTAAGTAATAAATCGAAGTAAATAAGTACAATATAAATAGCCTTACTTTTTGTAACGAAGCAATCGCATTTAGAAAAGGAAACTTATTTAATTCATTAATATAGAACCAACATGTAGAATATACTGAGTGAGTTGATCATTTGCACTGAATGTTGACGGAGAAACACACTGTGATGTTGAACAAATTTTATTAGTTTTGCAATCACATTTAAATTAATTTCTTGACTGTCTGAAAGTGGGTTCAACGCCGAAAGTTCTACTTTGACTAAAACTAAATTATATTTGATTGGAAAGTTCAGAGAATTCAAGTGTCAACTGCAAGAAACTGTAAATCATGCATCCAGAAAACACTTGCATCCACCACTACTACATACTAACATGAACTCTACTAATTAAGATATTAAAGGCAACAAAAAACTTAAATAGTAACTCCAGTCTTCAACCTGCGACATTGAGGTACGAAAGTTCAAAGATATAGTAGACTCACCAGTACTCGACGCGAGTTTGAAACCTAGTCTTGGAAAATGTATTTTACTTGTATTTTGCTAAGGAAGTTTATTTGTATATTTTTATTTTAGCTTTTCTTCAGCTTGTTATATTTCTTATAAATTTTACATACTGCTTATTAGTTTTATGCTAATTTAAGTGCATTCTGTGGAAAGATATTACAGCGTAAATCTTCACAGCTCAGTAAGTAATAAGATGGTGGACAGTACCGCTGGAATTCGAAACTGTACGTAGGTTCAAAAGTTAATACTTTCCAAAAATAACAAAAATTACCAGATTCAAATGGTACCACACTTTGGTGTGTAGTTAAACGTCTTTCATAAAACCGATGTTTTAAAATTTCTGCATTAAAAATGCTTTTTGAAATAGTGTAAAACTGTAACTACCAACCAACTACCAAATCATGAATCAAACCCAAATCAAGACGTGGTGATTATCTGCGAAACCAGCTCAGACAATGAGATAATTAATCACGTGATGTGTCACGTGACGTCATCTGATAGCTTGACCTGTCATGGCGTTACTGGACACGCCCTTTGTATGGGCTTATGGAAACATATTGGCGATATACCTGTCAATCCAAACAATGCCAGTGATGTCCTTTGTCATACGGCTCCAGAGGGGAGTTTGAACCGGATGTCCAAAGTATTAATGTGATGTGCATTACATGAAGAATGTATTTCGCAACTTGTACATATGTCTGCTTTTCCTTCTCGCAAACAAATTTTTTGTAGATTAATAAACAGTTTATATGAAAAACATTTCATTTTATACAATCAGCTGCATTTTAACGTTCACTCCCTTTATTTTTTCCTTCATTCTCTTTCTCTCTCTTCTCTCTCTCTCTCTCTCTCTCTCTCTCTCTCTCTCTCTCTCTCTCCTCATTTATTAAATTTATTCTCAATTATTAAAAATTACTTTTATTATTATTATTTTTATTATTATTTCTGTCTTCTTCTTTTACTTCTTTTTCTTCTTCATTATCATCTTAATGATTCTTCTTCTTCTTCTTAATCTTAATTTTTCTCTTGCTCTTTCTCTCTCATATTTCATGTCTTTTACTTACTGACAGCCGATCAAATTTAAAATCGATTTTAAGAAAAACTGTTCAGAATTAACAAGAAATAACTTTTTGAGCTTTAAAACAAAACTTAGAGAAAATCGTTAGTTTCCTTTTAACGGTGATTGTGAAAGTATTATCACTAATCAGAATAATAAATTTGAAAGAATAAAATTACGAGATAATATACAAGTATACAATTAAACATACAAAACCGTATCTGGACGATGACTGCAACTGATGGTTAACCCACCGGAATTTTGAAGAGTTTCTGCACGTTTTGTTCGATTGTTTCGTGCTTCTTCAGGTAATTGAAGTGAATTTAAAAACGACTGCTCATTATGCAAAATTTACTCTTAAAAATCAATGAGATTTCTAAGCTTGTGATATGAATTAAAATAATTAAAGTATATTCAACTAGATTAGTAACCATTAATTTCTTGTCAAATCAAGTTACGATAAAATTCAACAATAGGTCATTGACTACAGATTATACTGACCCTGATCATGGTATTATATTTAACAAACGCTATTTTTGTAATTGATGCAAATATTTAGCCAAGTAGCTTTGTTACCAGCGAGCATGTTATGCCATTAGCTTATTGCCAAATGGAAATTCTCAAATCGGTTCCTTCTCAACAGTAACTGTATAACGGTTTTGAATTTGTACTACGTGTAAAATTAACAATACTAAAATTTCACTGTTACTTTTAGTAGCTCTTACTGGTAGTACCAGTTAATGTTAGTAACCGTTACTATTACTAGCCCTTACTAGTCGTAATGCTACTAGAGGTATTGTTAATGGTCATTACTGTTAGTAGGAATTACTAGACGTTAATGGTCACAGCCGTTATTTTAGTACCTGTTAATCGTAGTATCCGTTACTGTTAGTAGCCATTATTGGTCGTAATGCTACTAGAGGTATTGTTAGTGGCTGTTACTGTTAGTAGCAATTATTAGACGTTACTGGTACCAACCGATAAATTAGTAACTGTTTCCGGAAGTGTTTATAATATTTTCTCTAAGGATTTAGAATAACCGCCATTTTAAAACTGGCCGTTTTAGAAAACCTTTTTGTTGTATAGGATCTATTCAAACTACTACATTTACTAAATTCTCTCAACATTCTACAATTTAAGTTAAGCTGTTTATATCTAAACTTAAGAAATATTAAAAGAATAAATATTAACATTCTGTCATTTGTTTTGTATATAACTGTTTATTTTACATTATTAAAACAAAACTGTGCAAACTGGAAGTTTTGTAGGTCTACAGTTCACTAAAATATTTCCACCATAAAAAACCAAAACCCACTTACCGTAGGAAAGGCTGCCAGAGATAACCTTGAAGGGGTTGGATCTAATTCAGTATTCAAGGCTATTCTCCCTTGTGCCGTGTAAACTTCCCAAGTTTTGTCTCTGCACAATGAAGGGATGAAACTTTAACCACCCCCATGCTCTTACAAGGGTGGTTTCATTTTATTACAGTAAATATTTATTTAATCTAAAAAAAAGTTGCGGAGACTGAAAAGAGAATTCGTTACATTTTAGTTTCAGAAAAGATAAAGAATCATGGCACACAGCTGTTTCGTCAACGTGATGAAAACAAATGTCCAACAATAATGTTTTTACCTTATGTTTTTTCTGATTTGTTCATCATTAAGCACTTTAAAATCTACATTAGTTACCATAAAATATTTCTAGTTTCTAACATATATATATAATTTAAGGACTAGGTAAGTTTAATTTTCGAATCACCATTGCTGTTAAAAGGCTTCAAACTTCCTGAACTATTCCAGTTTTCATGGTAATGCCACCAAATCACCAAAGTTATCCTTATTTGATTATAACTGTTTTGTATAACAAAAATAGTAATAGTAATAATACAAATATAGAGGTTTAACTAGTACACTTCCAGCTTTCAGCGAAGTTGAAGATTCTTTCGTAGATGATTTCATGTCCATCGTCCCTGTAGAAGCACAGCCAGCCATTTCCTCGCTGTCTTGTGGAAGTATTTCACGTAACAGGAGGTACACGTTTTCCACCTCATTTCGGAGAATTAGTCTGGACAATACTGGAGGAAAAAATTGATACAGATAAAATATATTATTTCAAATTTGCTTTGAGCATTATTTCATTTCATCCAGATATTTTAGTTTTGTTTAAGGCGTGCATATAGTGGGCGCTGTAGCCAGTCTACCAGCATCTAGGAAGTTTATGAATGCTATTTTAAGACTGTAGAAAATATTTATGTTTACTCAAAATGTTCATAAAAGTAGTCACAAGATTATAGTTAGAAAACATCTATCATTACAAGAAATAAAGTTGGCCTGCAAAACTCTTATTTGTAATATAAACAAAAATTGTGATAATTTCCTTCAATGTATCTTCATTAAAAGGAGTTGTATTCCTATATTAAAGGAGTTAATGTCGTATTGGAGGACATTAAGAATTTAACATATTGGAGTACTTTTAAATACTTTAAAAAATGAATATTTTTTGGTTACATGCTCAATTTGTTTATTTATTTTTAAAACTGTTAAACGTTTTTAGATTAAAGAAGACTGTGGAAAAAAATTACATATGGAAAAGACAAAGGCAATAACTAGACCAGGATGCATTATAGCGAAATGTCCACAATCTTACCGACTGAGCTACGATTGCTCCCCATATATAAATATTGCCCTATTTAATCAGTTCTAGCTTAAATTAGGAAGGTGAAACCGATTTCAAAAAAAAAAGTGGCATTGTGAATTGTATTATGATTTACTTACACATTTTGCATGGCTGCGATATTGAAAAAGATACTTCTTTAACAATATAAATGTTGGTTCTATATATGATTACAGCGGATCGAAATATTGATTTACTTGGCATTATTCAATGTTGTTAATTTTTAGAAAATTCTAAACAAAAATGCACATTCCGCGTTTATTTAAGCTGTAACTTGACGAAAGTAACAAGGTCGTTATTGTGTTGATTAATATTCAACACAATATTATTACAATAAAGTGCCTTGTGTATTTAAGCTGTAACTTGACGATAGTGACAAGATCGTTATCGTAGTGTCATTTATTACAGTAAAGTGCCTGTGTATTTAAGCTGTAACTTGACGAAAGTTACAGGGTCGTTATCGTTGTTTCACTTATTACAGTAAAGTGCCTGTGTATTTAAGCTGTAACTTGACGAAAGTTACAGGGTCGTTATCGTTGTTTCACTTATTACAGTAAAGTGCCTGTGTATTTAAGCTGTAACTTGACGAAAGTGACAGTGTCGTTATCGTTGTTTCACTTATTACAATAAAGTGCCTGTGTATTTAAGCTGTAACTTGACGAAAGTTACAGGGTCGTTATCGTTGTTTCACTTATTACAATAAAGTGCCTTGTGTATTTAAGCTGTAACTTGACGATAGTGACAAGATCGTTATCGTAGTGTCATTTATTACAGTAAAGTGCCTGTGTATTTAAGCTGTAACTTGACGAAAGTTACAGGGTCGTTATCGTTGTTTCACTTATTACAGTAAAGTGCCTGTGTATTTAAGCTGTAACTTGACGAAAGTTACAGGGTCGTTATCGTTGTTTCACTTATTACAATAAAGTGCCTGTGTATTTAAGCTGTAACTTGACGAAAGTGACAGTGTCGTTATCGTTGTTTCACTTATTACAATAAAGTGCCTTGTGTATTTAAGCTGTAACTTGACGAAAGTGACAGTGCCGTTATCGTTGTTTCACTTATTACAATAAAGTGCCTTGTTTATTTAAGCCGTAACTTGACGATAGTGATAGGGTCGTTATCGTTGTTTCACTTATTACAATGAAGTGCCTGTGTATTTAGGCTGTAACTTGACGAAAGTGACAGGGTCGTTATCGTGGTTTCACTTATTACAATAAAGTGCCTGTGTATTTAAGCTTTAATTGGACGAAAGTGACAGGGTCGTTATCGTTGTTTCACTTATTACAATAAAGTGCCTGTGTATTTAAGCTGTAACTTGACGATAGTGACAGGGTCGTTATCGTTGTTTCACTTATTACAATAAAGTGCCTGTGTATTTAAGCTGTAACTTGACGATAGTGACAGGGTCGTTATCGTTGTTTCACTTATTACAATAAAGTGCCTTGTGTATTTAAGCTGTAACTTGACGAAAGTGACAGGGTCGTTATCGTGGTTTCACTTATTACAATAAAGTGCCTGTGTATTTAAGCTGTAACTTGACGAAAGTTACAGGGTCGTTATCGTTGTTTCACTTATTACAATAAAGTGCCTTGTGTATTTAAGCTGTAACTTGACGATAGTGACAAGATCGTTATCGTAGTGTCATTTATTACAGTAAAGTGCCTGTGTATTTAAGCTGTAACTTGACGAAAGTTACAGGGTCGTTATCGTTGTTTCACTTATTACAGTAAAGTGCCTGTGTATTTAAGCTGTAACTTGACGAAAGTTACAGGGTCGTTATCGTTGTTTCACTTATTACAATAAAGTGCCTGTGTATTTAAGCTGTAACTTGACGAAAGTGACAGTGTCGTTATCGTTGTTTCACTTATTACAATAAAGTGCCTTGTTTATTTAAGCCGTAACTTGACGATAGTGATAGGGTCGTTATCGTTGTTTCACTTATTACAATGAAGTGCCTGTGTATTTAGGCTGTAACTTGACGAAAGTGACAGGGTCGTTATCGTGGTTTCACTTATTACAATAAAGTGCCTGTGTATTTAAGCTTTAATTGGACGAAAGTGACAGGGTCGTTATCGTTGTTTCACTTATTACAATAAAGTGCCTGTGTATTTAAGCTGTAACTTGACGATAGTGACAGGGTCGTTATCGTTGTTTCACTTATTACAATAAAGTGCCTGTGTATTTAAGCTGTAACTTGACGATAGTGACAGGGTCGTTATCGTTGTTTCACTTATTACAATAAAGTGCCTTGTGTATTTAAGCTGTAACTTGACGAAAGTGACAGGGTCGTTATCGTGGTTTCACTTATTACAATAAAGTGCCTTGTGTATTTAAGCTGTAACTTGACGAAAGTGACAGGATCGTTATCGTGGTTTCACTTATTACAATAAAGTGCCTTGTTTATTTAAGCTGTAACTTGACGAAAGTGACAGGGTCGTTATCGTGGTTTCACTTATTACAATAAAGTGCCTGTGTATTTAAGCTGTAACTTGACGAAAGTGACAGGGTCGTTATCGTGGTTTCACTTATTACAATAAAGTGCCTGTGTATTTAAGCTGTTACGTGACGAAATTGATCAGGTCGTTATCATAGTTTTACTTATTACAATGAAGTGTCCGTTTATTTAAATTGTAACAACAAAAGTGATAATACAAAAGTGATAATACAAAAGTGATAATACAAAAGTGATAATACAAAAGTGATAATACAAAAGTGATAATACAAAAGTGATAATACAAAAGTGATAATACAAAAGTGATAATACAAAAGTGACAGTTGTTATTGCGATGGTATTAATAACATTTGTTTTCAATACATCAGTTACGTAACAGTTCTTCGAAAATTCTTCTTTCAAAGAGCTCGCACATTAAACTAAAACAAAGAGCGGGCAATGAATAGCACTAACACACATTTAGAAATATTTAACTTTTATAAAAAGCTCACATGTAATTAATGCACAAACGTTTATTGAAAACAACAAACTGAAACACCTTAATTGAAAACAAACTGATACATCTAGATTATTGTGTCAGTCTCTATACACGAGCTACCATTTCCACTGGAAATCGATTGTCGTACACAATGACACAGCTCGTGGAAAGAGCTGTGACGTCAGGTTTCATTTCAAAGTGAGACTTCCTTCGTTATATCTTGGTTATTGTGCAGACGCGTTCACATGATTCACGGGTAAATAAAGCAATGGTGATACAATCTGTGGTGAGTCGCTAATTTAATATAAAATAATATTTAACTTTATTAATACGCAATAAATATAGTAACCAACGAAGTAGTTGCTAGACTAATTCGTTAGCCGGCTTTTAAAAACTAATATAAAAAATATTATACACTTTTATCTTTTAGTCTTTTGAAAGTCAGATTTCACTAAGGTAATAATAGTTGAAATCTGCTTAAAGTACCATTTTTAATTTTCAAATTTCTTTGAAACTGCGAAATTTCCCTTAGTCGTTTTCTTAGTTTCAATTAATTTTGAAAACTCTAATGCCTACTTACACTTATCGCAAAAACTGCTTTCGATATGAAATCATTTTTCGAACAAAATATAAAATAACAAATTTAAGATTGTAAATGAGGCAACAGCTATTTATTAAAAGTTTAAAGTATTTCGCTGAAAAAACGGCTTTATCAAAGACTTTAAGAATTTGATAGTTAATACTACTAACAGAATCGTTTGATTAATATCAATCCAAAATTAACTGATAATACTAAAGTTCAAACATATGTAAATGTTAGTGCTGCTTCATAAATATTCTAAGTGTTCATGATCGATGATTATTTCATGGTCCTATGGTATTCCCATGATGGCCGCTGCAATAGCTCATTTTCCAAAGGATATTCACAAATAAGTTTTTTTTTAATTCAACCCAGTAATCCTATTTTGTTTAGGTGCCCGCAAAGGGGTGCAGACTAGCTGCACCTATTGAGAGGATGCATGATTACAGACAAATATGCCTTTTATATTTCTTCTGCCTTGATAAATATTCGTACATACTTGGACATGATAAATGTTGGTAGAACAGAGAACATTCCTTTAAACCTAAGCTTAGGATAAGTACCGGGGATTAAGGAGACACTGTGCAATATGTTTTGTAGGATATTGTTGTCCCTCGCAGTACCCGAATCTAACACACACTTACACTTACAACACTACACTTACGACTTTAACGCTTTACACTCACACTTACTTTTAAGGAGGCGATAATAGCTTCAATGTGCTTTTCGCCTTAAAATAACAACAACAAAAAATTGTTTTCTACTTATCAATTGATAAGGGTTTCACTATAAATATATCGTATTTATTAGTTAAATATATTACTTACCTAAGAGAAAATTCTTCATGAAAGGAAATCCATAAAATAATTGTTTTTTTCAAATTAAGTTATAATTTGCGAGTGTAAATTGTATGCAATTGTAGTTTCCGCTTATACACGTATTGAGTAAAATTCTTTATTTACATATATGGTTACAGACAAATGCCTTTTATATTTCTTCTGCCTTGATAAATGTTCGTACAGTCTTGGACATGATAAATGTTGGTAGAACAGAGAACATTCCTTTAAACCTAAGCTTAGGATAAGTACCGGGGATTATGTAGACACTGTGCAATATGTTTTGTAGGATATTGTTGTCAACGTTTCGAGAACTAAATAAAACAAGCTGCAAAAGAGCTTCGTGAAGCGTGTGCAACATGAAGTGTTCGTATTGCTTCAAAAAGAGCTTTTAAAGTAAATGTAACAAACAATTACATTTATAAAAACTCTCTTTTTGAAGCAATTAAAATATAATTGTATTAAAATTTGTTCTGTTCTCGCTTTTGGCTCTGTTTCGTTTTATATTTTTTTTTACTTTACTGTCATAATATAGTTTTTTATTTATTTTCAACAATAGTACTTATTACAATAGTACTTTTAATATTAAATGTTAACCGATAAACAAACTGTTAATCAATGCGCTGACCTCAAAGTGTATAACTATCCCACAATGACAGTTATTGCATTGTGTTAGGTTGTAATATGCGTTACGGATTATTGCTTTGTTATAGTACACGATTATTTGGATTTATTGTTCCTTAAATGTTTACCAAAACAATATAAAATGTTAATCCGTATTTAGTAAAACATATTTAATAGTCTTTGTTATAACTTTTCTTGGACATATATTATTTTTAATCTTTTTTTGTTTTTGTTTGCTATCTAAAATATTAACGTAGATGTTTTAAAGTTTCGATAAAATTTGTTAACTAGGTCTAGCTGCCTGACACTGTTAAGTGATGCATACTTAAACCAGATACTAGCTACAAAATACTTACATTTAATTAAACGTTACTTATTTGAAACGCTCCAAATATCAGGTGATGTTTTGACTTTAACCTTTAAATACCGTTGTGTTATGCCTGCATTGGTAAAGATGTAGGCTTATGATGAGAAAACTTAGTTGAGTTACTATTTTTATTACACTATCTGAACATTTTTTCTTATTTTTTTATAAAAGTTCTCTAATGTCATTTTTTTATTAAGTACATGTTTTGCAGCGAATACTTGATCTATTTTTTCAATTTTGAGTCAAATACTCAATCCTTGCGCGCACGTGCTTGGTGATCACGGATGCCATTCGTGCTACTGCTGTCTACAAATATTTGCTGAACATCGGGATCTATTTGGTGACTGCATGGTAGCGACATCTGGACGAGAGCATTATCGCGTTATACGCAGAAGTTGCATTTCTACAGAATTGTTACAATACGACCTCTGCATATTTTACTAGACGTAACATAATTTATTAATAAAAGAATATATCGTTTTATATTGGACTTTAGATTTAATCGGCTGATTGACAAGCAGCGCCTCTCTACTAAGCTAATTTGTTAAATTGTCAAAGTAGAATACCTTAATATTAATATTTTTGTTGTATATTTTTCTGATGTACAAACAAATAATAAACAATAAGGTGACATTTAATTTAACCATTTTTTTTTTTTTGTAAGTAAATAGTTTAACTGGCCCCCGCATACATCAGAGACTTCAAATTCCACCTATCGCCATATGTAATAAACTTCCTGTGCTTCACGTTAATTTTTCAGATTAACGTAATTTTTCTTAATTGAAAAATTAAAGTAATTTTTCTTCAAGTGTAATCCACGTGTAAATCGATCCAAGTGTAAATCAATTACGAAACAAGTACATCTCTTTAAGGTATTATCTCTTAAAATATTGCTAAAGTAATTAATTTTTCAAAAAATTTACTAATCACACTTTTTTCGTTTCGCCAAGTGAAAAGAGTTCAGTAAGTCCGTAAAATCCACTGTAAAAAGTGCAAAAATTTTCACCAAACTTGAATACTCCAAGAACAGTAGAGTTTCTAAGTTGGTTTATCTATCCGCGCTTGCTTTTCAGGGGGGTCGGCCTGAAAAAATCTTAAAAAATTCCATTTTTTTTTATTTTGAATTAATATTCTCTGGAGTTTTTTGTTTAATAATATATATAACACTTTATACTTTGAAACTGTACAATTAGTCAAAAAAATTATATATGTAGTAGTGTACCGACTTTTTTTTCCAAAAAAAAGTAGCGTGGGATGAATTCACTGCATACAATATAGTTTGGGTTAGACCAGGGGTCTCCAAACTTTCCAGCCTTAGGGCCATACTGATTACTCCAGTAAGTTTCGAGGGCCAAAACCATATTATCATTGTTGCCGGTGGTAAAAAGTGAAATAGTCCACTGATGAAAAAAAAAGTCCGAAAAACAATGTTATGAGTAGTTAGCCCATGACCATATCAATGTAGATGTCATATTAATAATTATTTAACATAAAATTAGAATACTTCAGTAAACTAAATTTAATTTGCTATAAAAATATGTTCTCTTAAAAGGAGTTTTCAAGTATGCTAGCTCTCCGCGGGCCGGATGTGGCCCTCGGGCCGTAGTTTGAGACCCTGGGTTAGACTGTTGAATGGTTAGAAGCAGACAGAAGAATAGTTTAGGCAGAATAAAGTTGGAAGATGATTATCAGATGCAGGAAGATCCTGATAATCCAGCTTATGGGGCAGGAATGCACTAAATATTTGTAAGTAAAGAATTGTAATGTAAAATAAACTTTAAACGCGTTTTTCCGAAACTTGTTTTTTTTCATGTTTAGGTACATTTTTCTCATAAACTACAAAAGCTAGAAGATTCATTTTTGCTTTGTTTTGTTTATTACATCATTCTGCATACTTTAACACAGGGGTTTATAAATATTTTAACAAAAAATTATTTTATTTAATTTCATGTGTGCAGAAACACGGAAAATCTGAAATAAAAAATATTATAATTTTTAAAAATTGCCACAGTTTTATAAAAACACATATTTAAATTTCCCTGTGTTAAAATGTTGGCAAGTGTCTATATATTACTAGGAAAAAATTTCACAGCTGTATCTAAAATAGTTACTGAGAAAAATGTACCTAAAGATATCATAAAATAACATTGGCGAGATAGGGAAGGCCGACCCCCCTTCAGTAATTAAAGAATTTTGAACTTTTCGCAACTAAAGCAAATTTCTTTTCTACTAGTCATGAAAAAGTACAATCACAAAAGTTTTCTCGTTTTCTTTCAAAGTTGAATAAAAACGTTTCCTAAAAGATATTTCATTTGATTTACCAAATTTATCTTTTTATAAAAGATGTACCAAAAAGTGCATAGATCGAATCGGTTTTAAATTCAACGGCGTAATATGAATGATAAATTCGGACATGCAGCTTAGAGCCAGGGTTTTGATGGATTAGTTATAGTTATTGCATTATCTCGTTTGCAAATAATGAAAATAAGTTAAACGTATGATCGCATTTGGTTAGTTCTAATGAGGTTTTATTACAGAAACAATGAATAAGAAATATTGAAGAGAAATATTGTCATTTTTGTTTTCGAAAAGTTTTTTCTTCAATACAATTTAATTTGTGTATCATTTAAATTTTCACAAAACATGCCCAGCTAATTTTTAGATTGCTTTTATCTGTTTGCAACCAACCTGTGTTAAGAATTTCTTCAAAAAAAACTCGAAACCGCTTGACCGTTGAATACAAACGTGTTATAATGATAACCCTTATGAGAGATATGTGAGCTATCGCTGCTGATAGAATCTTGCGGCATAGTATTCAGCTAAATTTAAATAGATAACAGTACTGTTTACTTTGTCAAACGTCTTCCTCCTGTCTTTGCAGCTTGTAGCGTTCGCAGTGTTTGTTAAGGTGGCGTGGATTTTTTCTCGGCAAAAAAATTTAAAAGTTACCGTCGCCGAAATGGCATGGAAATGGAAATATTTAGACTTGGCTGAATAGCACTGTAATGTTGCATGGATTTTTTTTCCTGGATTTCTAGATATTAATTTGAAATAAATATATAGCCTACAACAGAAAATGTCAGATTTAAAGAGGGTTTTCCCATTTTGGCTTCATATGTTTACAGTCCTATACAGCCACTATAACTTAAGTAAGGTTTGGTTTCTTAACTCAGGGCGGGGGCAATAACTCGGTAATTCAGGTTTTTCCGTCGTCCTCGTTTAATTAAAATTCCTTTCGCGCTTTCAGCGTTTCTCAGTCCCTACGTATGGTTTACGTTGAATAACAAATGGCGCATTTCATAATTTACGGCATTTTTGTGCTAAGCCGCTCGCTTATTCAAACACACAAACAAACACATCTTATCCAAACTGTAAATAATAGCTTTACGGAGTTGTCTCGTTGACGAGTTAAAATCGATTTTTGAAAAATATTTTTTTATCTTACTTATTTAGAAATTATACATTCACAAAGTATAATCAGTATTAAAGTTAGTATGTATTAGCTTTTTAAATTTGTTAATTACTTTGAAAATACAACCATGACAATTGAATTTTTTAATTTCAAGTGATTTTGACATTTCAGATGATAATTTATGCACTTTTTAACGGTTATATCATCGCATAATGTTTACGAAAAAAGACCTTATACATTTTTAAAGATATGAAAAACTAATGTGATTGGGAAATGCATAGGCTATTAGATATTAAGTAAATGCTTACTGCTCTAGCTTTTTCAGATTACTGTTTGTAACAATCCGGTTTTACAAGTATACGGTAAAAAGTTGAATTATTTGCATAGTGAAAAATCAATTTTTCAAAATTTATTTTGTTCAAATTTACGTGGGTTGCTATTAATTGTCGTTTTTGTTTTCGAATAGTTTTTTCTTCAATACAATTTAATTTGTGTATCATTTAAATTTTCACAAAACATGCCCAGCTAATTTTTAGATTGCTTTTATCTGTTTGCAACCAACCTGTGTTAAGAATTTCTTCAAAAAAACTCGAAACCGCTTGACCGTTGAATACAAACGTGTTATAATGATAACCCTTATGAGAGATATGTGAGCTATCGCTGCTGATAGAATCTTGCGGCATAGTATTCAGCTAAATTTAAATAGATAACAGTACTGTTTACTTTGTCAAACGTCTTCCTCCTGTCTTTGCAGCTTGTAGCGTTCGTAGTGGCAAATAATCCAATTACTTTGACTTGATCAACTGATACTGAGCACGCATTTTATACTGGTGGTTGTACTTCTATTCGGTTTATATTAAATGCTAGAATATATATGTCTAGATGCTAATATAAACTAAATATTATGGACACAAGCTAAAGGTCTATAGAAATAACACAGTCGATCATATATTTTTAAATAAGAATTTCTAGTGCTTTCGATTTTTTAACCTGTTAAATTTTTTTTCATAAATCTAAAGTCATAAAAACCAGTTATTATGCTTCAAGAGATCCTCATCGATGCATATATAATAAACGAGGACGTTGTTTTAATATTTATAATGCTACTACAGTAAAAATTACGCTAATAAGGGAACGTTCAATAAATTTACTTCGAACACGCGAAGTAAATTAATTACCCAATTAAAAATCACAATCTGTAGTAGTGTGTGTGTGTGTGTGTGTGTGTTTTGTGATTTTAATGCAACGATAAAAAAAATTAACTCAAGTAGTAACGAAATGCTCTATAAAAACGTTTTCATATTTACGCCTTTGTTTTACGCTTTATGCTGACATTAGTTAACACTCGAAATTTAATATCAATGAAAATAACTTCAAAAATTTTGCAGCTGAAGTGGGGAGAGAGGGTCGCTAATTAAATACTATAATGCTGTCACAACAACGAAATTAATTCTTAAATAATATTTAACAAAAGTGGGAGCATATTTTTTGACTGAGTCATAAGTGAGTGCCTCTATAAGCTCTAAATAATTAGGCCTTAAATAATATATATATATATATATATATATATATATATATATATATGTGTGTGTGTGTGTGTGTGTGTGTGTGTGTAACTTGATACTAGCAGTTTAAAAACAATAGACCTCGCAGTATATTCTTAATTAATTACCAACAGCGCTATAACGAACAGCATTGTCAGCCAAATTATTCAGTAACAAAAAATGTTACTGGACTAACTTTATTATGTTAGTCCAGCTATTTAATCAAGCTCTTTCGCCATGCATAGGTCAAAATTAAAATAAGTTTATTTTGAATAAAAGTTCTCTCAGGTTTTTCTTGTATTCACAAAATTTACGCTTTCTGCTTTAGTGCATAAGCTGAACTTCTGTTGTATTCCTTTGTTTTGATACTTTCACAAAAACATCAATAATTCTAATATTACTTTCTCTATCCTTTAATATTAATTAGGTAACTGTATTTTAATATTTATTAAATTACTTTTTTATCAGTCACATAATTTATATTCGCAAATTCAATAATCTTCTTTAATCTTAATATTTCCGCTATAAACGTATACAATAACAAAATTTATGGTTTTTTCTTGAAAGAATTTTGTTGGAAATAATATTACAATTTTATGAATACTCTATGACTCATATTTATACAAAAAATGAAATTGATGTTCAAGAAAGTTTAGGTAACGGAATCATCTGCAAAACCTTTACACATTTGGTAGTTAGTATTTTTTTAGGATTGTTTGTAACAGATATAAAAATATTTTTTTAAGAAATAGACATACCCTTAAATTTTAAGTTATAAAATATATTAAAATTTGTACAACTCGTATAAAAATTACTATAGATAGTTTTTTTGCTGAAAAACTCTTTAATAGTTCTATTTACGAGGGTTGATCAAATATAAACGAGACTGACTTTCTAAAAACTTTTCCGTTGGACATTGAACTCTAAAGGGTGGGGTTTCAGGTAGCCTGGGAGGTTTGGGACGGGCGTAGACAGGCAACATTTCCGTTCGGACCCTTCAGTATACAACTATACAATGAGTAAGAGTGAAGTGCACGTTTCCGTGGAGCAGAGAATTATTATTAAGTTTTTGGCCAAGGAGGGGGTCAATCCGACTGAAATCTTTCGTAGATTGACGGCTCAATACGGGGACAGGACCCTGTCAAGAGCTCGCGTTTTTGCTTGGCACAAGGAATTCGCCGAAGGACGGGAAGCAGTAGAAAACCTGAAGGCCTAATCACGATCGTCGGCCGGGAAGGTAATGGCCACTGTATTTTTCGACAATCAAGGCGCCTTTCACGTCGATTTCCTCCATCAACGACGCACAATATTATTGCGATGTTTTAGAGGCCGCAAAACAGTCTTTTCGTAGGAAAAGGAAATCTAAACCGGCGAGAAACGTCATTCTTCTTCACGATAATGCCCGACCACATTCGGCGAACGCTACGAGGCTTAAAGTCGATCAAATTGGCTGGGAACCAATGGAACATCCCCCATACAGTCCAGACTTATCACCCTGCGACTATCACCTGTTTGGGCCACTCAAAGAGGCGCTTGGAGGCCAGCGTTTCGAAGACGATTCTGCGGTGGAGACCTTCGTGCTCCAATGGCTCAATGAACGCCCGAGAACTTTTTACGAAGATGGAATTAAAAAACTTCCAATCCGGTGGGAAAAATGTGTTACTCGTGCGGGAAACTATGTAGAAAAATAAGTTGTATCAAGAATAATTTGTAAGTAAGCAATAATTTTTTTAAAAAATCAGTCTCGTTTATATTTGATCAACCCTCGTATAAACGGAATTTATAGGCGATGATCTATTATAAATTAAAATTAATTTAAATAAATGGATTAATTAATTAGGTACTTTTCTAATATTTTTGAATCGTATAATAGTGGAATCAATAAGCAGTTGAAAGTTACTAACTTTTTGTTTCCAAAAAACCTGAGAAAAATGGGATATAGTTGCACAAAGTGTTGAAAAATGGTCACTTAATGACAAAAGTGTTTTGCAATAATTCTAGTTACGTTAATCTCCGATGTTGACAATCTAAGCGTTACAAAATTTAAAGAAGATTAAAAAAATTGTCAGTCAAAATCAATATTTTTAAAACAACACATGCTGAAGTAATTAGTAATGCATACAAGGCTTAAAGAAGGTTTAGTTGTCAGATTTAAATAAGGATAATAATTAAATGCTAAGTCCTGAAGCTAGTTAAGTTTTATAGCTCTAGTACTGATTAATGTTTTTAATTGAAAAAAACTTAGGATATTTCCTAAAAAAAAACTAAAAGTAGATCGTCTCTGCTTTTATGACGGTTAAATCTAACAAGATCTGAAATTATTGCCCGATTTCCTTGTTATCTGAGATTTTAAAATAATTGAGAATCGATAATTTAAGTAGATGAATGAGAATTGTATGAACTATCATAGCTAAAGCCATCAGCTGCTTACTTCAGCTTCCTCCGCCGGAAGTGGAATATACGAGGAGGATTCGTATTTAATGTTATGAAATAATTGATGGAATTGTATGTTTAGATGACAGTTTCGAAAAATAAAATTTTTGTTTTTGAGTTAAAGTAGAATGTAAGTAAGTTAAGATTAACAAAAATACCAATGAAAAATGTGTTTACCATAGTGAAGTAACAGACCGTTTGTCTGGTAGTATGTATCATTGGATTTCAAAATTATAAATAAGAATAACTCCTGCATAAGTATAAAGATATTTTAAATGTCCTTCTCTGTGTGTTGTTCCGCAGAGCTAGTAGTTTATTGTTTAGAAGTGTTATTGGTTAATAGTTATTGGTTGTAGATGATTTTAAATTTTTTTTATCTATATTTTTTGTTATACAATTTCTACGTATATTTTTAGTTTTGAGAAAAATAAAGTAAATAAATAAATACATTTTTGGTCTCAAACTTTAACAGAATTTTTCGCCTCACTAAGTTAATTATTTTCGTTACCATAAACTTCAGCTGGAAAATGATAGAATTGGGACACTTACTCTTATCTTGTGGTTACAGGACCTAATATTTTTTCACCTATTGCGTTGCACGAAAAACCTCGGTAGCAAGAATGCTGTTCAGCTTCCTCATATTTTTGAATATTTAATGAGCAATATGCAGTATCTTTGTCATACGATGTTAACTTCACTTTTTAATAAGTCAGTTTTCTTTACGAAATGGAATTGTGTTACAGTTTCTGTGTAACACACTTTGTTTATGATAATGTTTCATACATTTTTGTTGTTTATAAGACTGGACAAAAACTTTCCGAGTTGTCTGATAAACATAAGACTCTTTGCCATCATCTATACAACATAGGAACTGAGTTACACGACCTACTTCCGCTTACTAACACCTAAACAACCACACTAAAAATCCCCGAACTTCTCTCCCGGACCTGAAACGAACCATGGCTTACGAAACCTAATTCACTCCCGTCAGCCAAAACTCACTCCCGACTGTTTTTCAGTGCCTGTGTATCTCGGGTCTCTATTACGCTAGCCTAATTCACTTCTGGCCAGGCACTACTGCCGGCGCATCACATCACGTCTCCTGTGGACAAAGCTGAATTCTGATTGGTGCGTTCTTTCTCCTATTTTAACAGTATAAATACAGGCCGAAAACAGTTGCCTCATGTGCCGGCTAACTACCGGGGTTGCCCTGCGTACGCAGAGCAATTCCGGCGTATCCGAGAGCAACTTCGCCAGCAGAGCCGCTGCGACCTGCCCCTGCCTCCAAGGAGGCAACCAAACAGCCAGCATCGACCACCGCACAGCCAGCAACCAAGCCGGTTGCAAAAACAGTACCTCAAACTTCCAAAGTTCAGGTACCCACTCCCCCAGTGTCGACAATCGACACCAGCAAACTGAGCTTTACACGTGCAGTAGCTCCAAAGGCCGCGCGGCAGGCCAAGAAACCCAAGATGGGACAGACGGAGTCCCCAGCACAAACCTCAGCCCCAGCCTCAGTCATCAAAGCTAAGACCCCGTTCTTAGCAAAACAATCGGCCCCGAAACAGGCGCCCATCAAGGCGGTGCAGTCGCCCACGCCCGCTCCCAAAGCCGATGCACCTCAGGGTGCGGAGGCACAACCGTCGTATTCCTTCATCAGGAAGACTGACATCCTTAAGTGAATCCAAGAGATCCTCATCCAAATAAACAGTACTGATGGCTTTAAAAAGATCATAGTCACAGTACCCACCTCCTTCATGACGCTGCTCATCCAAAATGAGTAAGCCTCTCACCGTCCTAGCATGGAATACAAATGGAGTATACAATCGAAGAGCTGAGCTCCAACGTTTCCTCTTAGACCGTAATATTGATATTGCTCTAATATCTCACACACATCTCTCACACAAGAAAACCTTCACTATTCCATGCTACAACATCTATCACTCAGATCGCCCACTTCCGGCCCACTGCTGCCCTTCCGAGGGAACTGCAGTTTTGGTCAATAGGCGATCGCTCATCAAGAGTTACCGAACGATCCCCAATCATCAATAGAGCATACCATAGTCCAAATCCACTATCAAGGCACAAATTTCAGAATAATTTCTGCCTACCTTCCTCCCCAACGTGCTGTTACTATACACACATTCGAAACAATATTCAGCTCCAAAAAACCTACGGTTCTTATGGGCGATCTGAATTCCAAACATCCACAGTGGAACAGTCTTGTCCGAAATGAGCACGACAAAGTCCTACATCGATTTCACAAAAAACATCGAAATACTGTTGTTATCGGTCCGACAGTCCCTACATACTATCCCGCACGTCATAACTTACGTCTTGATGTAATCGACTGCTGTGCTCAAGAACTTCTCTTTTGTCCATCAACTAGACTGCATCGACGATTTAAGCTCCGACCACAATCCCATTTTACTTACTGTAAGTAACCCACTCGGCCAGAGGTTACCACCCAACAACGGCAACACCAAGCGAGTTGACTGGAGACGTTTCTCGGAACGTCTTCAACAACTCATGCCTGAGCCCCAACAGATCTGCTCACCTGAGGATGTCAACCTCGAGGTTGATATCCTTCAGTCAGCTATAGACTCTGCGCTGGAATCCAGCACCCATCAAATCGCCTGTAAGGGTGCCAAACCTGAACTTCCTCCCTACATCAGAGAGGAGTTGGCTAAAAAGAGAAAGATTCGCCGCCAATGGCAAATCACCCGAGCACCGTCTGTTAAAAGACAGCTCAATGCCCAAACCCAATTAGTAAAGCATTTACTAGAAACACACTCCGAAGAGGAATGGACTCGATTCCTGTCCACAATGAACACTGAAGACGGTTCGTTGTGGAAACTGAACCGCCAACTCCTAAGACCCAAACGCACCAACCAACCCCTGCATGGCCAGCACGGTCTGGCTTACTCCCCAACGGACAAAGTAGAAGCGTTCGCAGATTCCTTCTAAAGCCAGTTCAGTCCCAATGCTCATCTCTACGTGGACGATCACATCGATCACGTGGAAAGTTATCTCGAGGATTACCTCAGTTGTCCATTGGGCCAGCTCCCGGATCCCTACACAACATATTAGGTGGTACACGTAATAAAAACATTACACCCACGGAAAGCACCTGGTCTGGATAATATAAACAATCTGGCTCTAATGCACATCCCTGCCCAAACAGTAGAATACATTACCACATCTTGGAAAGGAGCCAAAGTCATAGTCATACTTAAACCACAGAAATCGGCTCTCTTTCCTCAAAATTTCAGACCAATCTCGCTGCTTCCTTCTCTCTCAAAAGTTTTCGAAAGACTGGTGAACAGGCAGCTTACTGAACACCTTGCTGACACTGTCCGACACGAACAGTTTGGCTTCTGCCAAGAGCACTCGACCACCCAACAACTAGTCCGAGTTATCAACAGCCTATCAGATGGCTTCAACAAACGCCTCCATACAATAGCTGTATTCCTGGATATCAGCAAAGCGTTTGACAGGGTATGGCATGAAGGCCTCCTGTACAAACTAGCTCACAGCCCTATTCCTCCATGCTATGTCCACTTAATTCGATCGTACCTCGACAACAGATGGTTCCAGGTGTCCGTCGACGGTACACTCTCTACGCCCAGACCTATTACGGCTGGCGTGCCACAAGGATCAGTCCTAGGTCCGTTGTTGTACAACCTGTACACCAACGATATGCCTGCCCACGAACCTGTGTCACTGCGGCTCTTCACTGACGACTCCATGTTCTACTATTCCACAGCAAACCTCGAGTTTGGGGCCAAAATTGTTCAACGTCAGTTGGACTTATTGGAGCCATGGTTTTGTAGGTGGAGAATTGCAGTGAACGCAGACAAAACATAAGCCATCGCCTTCACGAACAAATTCCATCCCAAAAAAGTACTTCATCTAAACAATACTCCCATAGCATGGAAACACAAAGTCAGATATTTAGGTATCACGCTTGACAAACATGTCACGCTTGACTTTTGCCCCACATGTCAAGCAAACGATAGGCAAAGCGTCTGCTGCTCGCGGCAAGCTTTTTCCTGTTCTTGCGAACAAAAGCCCTATACCCCTAAAAATCAGGCTGACTATGTATAACATGTACATCAGACACATTCTTACCTATGCAGCTCCGGCTTGGTACTCACTCATCTCTAACTCTCGAAGGAAACGGCTGGAATCCTTCCAAAACCGCTCCCTCCGTTTACTGACCGAATCTCCGTGGTTCGTCAGGAACGAGACCATACGCCACGGCCTTAAATTCCTCACACTCGAGGAATATACCCTTCAACTCTCCAAAAAGCTAGCTTCGCGAGGAGAAGGCTCCAAACACGCGCATCTGTCAGCTATTGTGACAGATCCCGCTCCCCCACTACGATACAGAAAAAGGCCTCTGTATCTAGTCTACGAACAGCTATGAAGTGACTCATGTGAAAATCACATAGTCACTCTTCTTCAAACCATACATTCTCAATAAAATCCAAGCCCAACCCACATCTTCATTTCTCACCTAGACAAGACGCAATAAAGCCCCTTACATTCAACATACATTGTAAATGTTACTAACAGAAACAATATTGTTACAGGGGAGAATACTTCTCCCGCCACTGGCCAAGGTTGCCTCATGTGAAAATCACACAGTCACTCTTTTTCAAACTAGGCATCCATAAAATCCAAGCCCTACCCACATCTTTATTTCTCACCTATACAAGACGTAATAAAGCCACGTTTATTTCATATATTGTAAATGTTTAATAACAGAAACATAATGTTATAAGGAGAACTAATTCTCTCACCACTGGCCACGTTGGTCGACAGAACATCGACGAATACCATTACACTACACTACAACAACCTAGCAGCCTACCAACACCGGGACCAACAGCACAGACACCACATCTTGCTCGGAAGGAAATAGGAGGGATCACAAGCAACACCAAGTGAAGTTATTTCACTCTCCTCGCCTACCAACCTGGTGATCGCCCGGAATACTTCTACTTTCTCCTGCAGACTACATCTTGTACGAGGAAAATCAAAGGTAAAGCTATACCCGTGTCGTTAAAACACACTTTTACAAAAGGTACTTAGGCGTACCGCTCAAGTACTTAGAATGGATTCATAATACCGTGCTTATACATTATTAAATTTTGTTTTAACGATGAAAGCTGTAACAAAAAACAAGATTTGTGAAAAGTTTCAATGAAACCGTATGTTTACACAAATAACTAGAATAATAACTATATTACTTTAAAACGCTACAAAACACTGAAGAAGCTTCAAATGTGTGATTAAAGTTAATTTAATGATTACCTGAAATCATAACGATTAATCAAATTAAATTTGCAAAATAAATAAGCAAATTCATTGCCAATAACATTGATGCAGACAATGCTTGAAAAAACTTTATAATTAAATTTACGTTTCAATTAAATTCTATTCATTATTCTCTGATACTTATAAAAGACAATTCCAATTATGCACTAGTACGAGTAATTAGCGCAGAAGTTTTAACTGCAACAGCTGATTGGATATTGTTACAACAAAATAAAGAGTAACAATTAAACAATGCTATTATTAAACGTAGTAACAAATGTTTGTTTTCAAATAACGGAGGTAAAATATTGTTTACCCCCACCTGAGTTTGTGTTTGACCTGTCATTGGATCACATCAAAGATGTAAAAACATTGATACGCTTATTGGTTATTCGGTGTGGAGAACCACTGGTCTGCCAAGATTGTGAAGCGAAGACTAAGTTTTACCTGTCACAGAAGCGTACAAATTCAGAGTAGTTAAAAAGCTCAAAGGTAGGTAGGTACGTCAATATTACAGCTGTAATGTTGATCTATAAAGATCACTTGTTATTCGGTATCGAAAACT
Organism: Callitettix versicolor; assembly: GCA_022606455.1. NCBI lineage: Eukaryota > Metazoa > Arthropoda > Insecta > Hemiptera > Cercopidae > Callitettix > Callitettix versicolor. The sequence goes on from CM040191.1 coordinate 28,393,109, forward strand.
AACGTCACTAAACCGGGATGTGATTGTAGCTGATGATGAACTGAAACTAACAGCGACCAGTACGTTTTATTTCAATAAGTTTTACTATCACTCTTAAGGTACAGTTACATGGATGGCTTGTCAGAATTCAATTCCAATTAAAGTTGTTATCTGATTTACAGATACGAGGCTTGAGTAAAAAGTTCTCGGGCGTTCATTGAGCCATTGGAGCACGAAGGTCTCCACCGCAGAATCGTCTTCGAAACGCTGGCCTCCAAGCGCCTCTTTGAGTGGCCCAAACAGGTGATAGTCGCAGGGTGATAAGTTTGGACTGTATCGGGGATGTTCCATTGGTTCCCAGCCAATTTGATCGAGTTTAAGCCTCGTAGTGTTCGCCGAATGTGGTCGGGCATTATCGTGAAGAATAATGACGTTTCTCGCCGGTTTAGATTTCCTTTTCCTACGAAAAGACTGTTTGCGGCCTCTAAAACATCGCAATAATATTGTGCATTTATTGTGCGTCGTTGATGGAGGAAATCGACGTGAAAGGCGCCTTGATTGTCGAAAAATACAGTGGCCATTACCTTCCCGGCCGACGATCGTGATTTGTGGCTGAGGTTTTCTACTGCTTCCCGTCCTTCGGCGAATTCCTTGTGCCAAGCAAAAACGCGAGCTCTTGACAGGGTCCTGTCCCCGTACGTACATTGGGGAATTGTAATAAGTGAGACATGCGTGATAAAGGATTAGTTTTAACTTGGCAGACAATGCTCTATTTATAAAGCGGACATCGTATATATTTATAAAGCTAAATATTTATGTTTAGAAGACCAAGTTCTTTAAATTTATAAAGCCAAAAGCCTTTCGTTTACAATTTGGAGACACTCATTTTCGTAAACCAGAGATATTTATGTTCATAAAGCAGAGATATTTGCGTTTAAAAAGTGGAGATTGTTATGTTTATAATTCAGATGTATTTATGTTTATAAAACTGAGGTATATTTATATTTATAAAACTGAAATCCGCATATTTATAAAACGGAAATTTTCATGTTTGTTAAACAGAGGTTTATGATTTCTGCAATCGTGTCATACATTACCTGCGTATACCAGTGTCCATTATTTCTTCAGTGAAACAGACATACTTATGAAGCAGACATAATTATGGTTCTTTCTACTGTTCCATCTAATATGATCATTAGAACAGATTTGATCAAGATTATGTAAAAAATCTTTAATGACTTATAGATGTGGTTAAAAAAAGTCATTTACAATTCTATAAACATTTACTAATATTGTTTAATTATTATAAATTAAGTGTTTCGACAATAGAACAAAGCTGTCGATTCCCGTCGAAAATGTTTGGAAGGTTATTCTAAAGCTTTGCATTTTGAACAAAGCCCCTTTTGAGAAACAACATATTATAAAAGCTTTATGATAGGTAGGATTTTATGGTAGGTATCACAAAGCAATTAGATGAAGTCAAATCAACAAATATTATGAAAGTAATCATGAAGTTAGTTAAAACTTTAGTGATAGGTCTTACACTGGCTAGAAAAAATCTATATTAAGGAAGCCATTATATGTCTCTGACATAAAAACGATGAATTTATGGGATTGTATAAAAAAGAGGCATATATAAATTCTAAAATAGATAAAACTAAAAGTGGCATTGGTTAGTCGTTAATAAAATTGTAGCCTTTGAAGGTAGACTCGATAAATGTGAAATGTTGCCTAACATAACGGTCTGGAAGATAGTTCATAACACGATTTATAAAGTAATGTTCTTATATTGTTATCTGGAAATGAATTACCCGTATCATTTCAAGGAAACACAATTGTACGAATACATTTTGAGGCATTGAATCAATTGAAAACGAGTTACTTAATATATTGCATAAACTGAATGAAGGGATCATTTTAAACTGCATCACTGTGGTCTGATATGTTCCTCCCACAAATCACTCGTTAACTAGATAGATTGCCGTTCTTGCCATGTGTCTGAGATATAAGACTTTTCATCCTGCAAGACATTTCCTCATTTAGTGATAATATTTTTAATGTTACCTTACCGATATTGCATTTCAAGAAGGAACAATTCTTAGCTGTTAACAAGTACAGTAACAGCGTTAACTGAAAGAAAAAACATCTGTCAAAAATCCGCTGTGCTTAATAAAGATGAATCTTTCTTCATAAGTCATAGCGCCACAGAGTTCATAAAAAGTAATTGTTTTTGTTGTTTTTACTTCTTATGTTATACTATATACAGTATGTTAAAATTACCATATTTTATTATTATCAATTATTTTGCAACAGTGTAGTTAGTATAATATTTATTAGCAGCGAGTCCCGATTTTTAGCCTGTGACGTTATTGTGAAAAAAAATTACAACTCAAGTTATAAATTTCCATATTTGGCCAAACTTACAATTAGAGTAAACTATATAGATTTAAATGTAAGATGTAATAATGTAATTTCTTTATTAAGATTTTCTATTTTTTGTCAAGTGCTTTAGAGAATATTTTGGACGAACATTATTAAACTCACTGGCTCTAAAGTGTTATATTTAGGAAAAAAACACTTTTTAGGAAATTTGCATTAGTATTTATGATTCCATTAGTATAACGGAAATCACATTTACGTTTGGGGGGGAAATATGCCTCCTTTTACACTTGAGCAAAATCTCGTAAAACATAAAGGATTTTACTTATTATTAGTAGTAATAAAATGGCTTTAAATGTACGCTAAGACAAAAAAGAATTGGTCCTTGAATTAACCTTTTACAAAGGACACACTAGTAAAGATAAATGTTAAATATTTTTTTACTTTATTAAAAAATAAGTTTTAAATCTAATTAAAAATAAAAAATGGTATTTTTGTACATAGAAATAATAAAAGGAACAAGAACTACTAACTAAAATAAAGCAGAAATTCACATAATTAAAAACAAATATGAATTTACAGTATACACGCACACACACACACACACACACACACACACACACACACACACACACACACACACACACACACACACACACACATTTTGCAAGGTATAATCAATTTAATGTTAATAATTTCGCTTAATCGACACTGAAAACTATAAACTACAGAGCTCCAACAAGCTTAAAAGGAGAACCGTTTAAGAGAAAGTTTGAGGATTCTAAACTACACGTTAATATCATTATTTTTTCATTTTACTTTTTAATACTTTAATTAGAGTGTATCCCTGGCAAAAGCAAACTTCCACAAGTTGGAAATAGAAACTAGATTTTTCGTCTCTTCTCTAGTAAAGCCATCAACGTTTTTTCAGTTTTAAAAACAAGATTTTTCTGAATACATACGCACTTGTACAAGTTCGTCAGAAAAAGTCATTTGTTGCACAAGATATGTTAACAAACATTTTGAAAGTTTTTTTGTGTTATTTTAAGGCGTATGCACTTATCGCCTCCTAAATGTGTGAGTGTAAAGTGTTAAAGTTGTAAGTGTAGTGTTGTAAGTGTAAGTGTGTGTTAGACTCGGGTACCGCAAGGGACGTCTAAATTCTCCCAATAAATGCAGCTAGTTTGAACCCTCCTGCAGGGAATTTTTTACATTGAAATAATAAAACACCAAGAACAAACAAGAACTATTAACTAAAACAAGCAGAAATTCACATAATTTAAAATAAATGTAAATATACATTTTTGTAAATGTTTACGCTGTCAATGCACACTCGTACGCGCGTACACACACACACACACACCACATTGTACAAGGTATATTCAATTTAATTTTAATAATTTCGTTCAATAGACACTGAAAATTATAAACTAAAGAGCTCCAACCAGCTTAAGAGGAGAATCGTTTAAGAGAAAACTTGAACACGTTAATTTAGCTAGTCTCTGAACTACACATTAATAGTATTATAGTAAAAAGAGAAAGGTTTGCGTAATAAAAAATAATTAGTATTTTTAGTTTTTCATTTTACTTTTATTAGTTTAATTATAGTGTATCCATGGTAAAAACAAACTTCTATAAGTTGGAAATAGAAACTAGACTTTTCGTCTCCTGGTAAAGCCGTCAACGTTTTGTCAGTTTTAAAAATAAGATTTTCTAAAGTCCTTACATACGAACTTACACAAGTTCGTCAGAAAAAAAATAATTTGTACAAGACATTTTAACAACCATTGTTAAAGATTCGCGTCGAGTATGAATACTGAAACGGAAGTAAATTTGATGCTAAAAATAGTTTCGGTAAAGAACGTTTTCCTTTGGTGCGTCTTTTTTTTCAAAAAAAAACTTTTCAGTTTTTTTTTGGAATTGTCATTCGACCTGAGGATACTAATGCACGGGTAAAGTGCAGATAGGTTTTTTTTAATTATGTCATATTTGTACTATAAACAAAGCACAGTATGTAATAGTTACCGATCGCTAAGAGGTCATCCGTCACCCGAGAATGGCGGTTAACCAAAACTCTACTGTATACATTTATACGTCTTGTACTATAAAAAAAACTTTGAATGTAATAAAGGGTAAAACATTTCTGTTTATTGAATTTGAATTTTTATAGTATGACTCTCAGAATTACAAAATATCCAAGACCAAATTAATAATCACTTGATGTGATCATTACTGACATTATATGTAGGGAATATCAATTAATAGTTTTTGATCTCGTATTCAGTATACTAGTGCATAA